>FXXK01001560.1:22836-72814 GCA_900184695.1 Betula pendula | reverse complement strand
TTTTTTAAAAAAAAACAACTTAATAAAAGTCAAGTAAAGTTTCATATTTTTTATTTATATTATTTATTTATAAAACAAAAATTATATTTTAAATCTAAATTTATTAGTCGTTAGAGAAAAAAAAAAATTATTAGTCGTTGAAACTAATATTTTGTACACTAATTAAATCCAAAGGACTAGTTTTTCGCAATGAACTAGTCATTTGGATTTGATATCATATTGGCGTAGTTTGATCAAACAGACTATGATCAAAGGATCAGTCGAATTTTTTGATTTTTATTATCTTAGTGCATTAATCCGATCGATTGTGATACAATCAAATAATTAATCTTACTAGATAGATTTTCTATCATTCTTATGCACAAGTCAGATCGATCATGATACTATTTAAAGATTGAACAATTCTATAGATTTTGTATCATCCTTATGTACTAGTCCGATTATTTTACTCTTTGAGTTTTGTATTATCCTATTCTACTAATCTGATCGATTGTGATACAATCAAATGATGAATCTTATTTTATGGACTTTCTATCGTACTACTGCACT
Source organism: Betula pendula (assembly GCA_900184695.1). Taxonomy (NCBI): domain Eukaryota; kingdom Viridiplantae; phylum Streptophyta; class Magnoliopsida; order Fagales; family Betulaceae; genus Betula; species Betula pendula. The sequence continues at coordinate 72,265 of FXXK01001560.1, read as the reverse complement.
AATCCAATCGATCGTGATACGATCAAATTATCGATTGAACTCTGTTGATTTTGTATAATCTGTATGAACTAGTTTAATAGATTGTGATACGATTAAATGATCGATCTTACTATTTGGGTTTTGTATTATCCTAAGGCACTAATCTGATTTATCGAACTTTTATGGAATTTGAATCATCCTTGTACACTAGTTTGATCGATTGTGATACGATCAAATGATTGACCTTACTCTTTGAGTTTTGTATTATCCAAGTACACTAATCCTATCAAATGAATATTACTCTATAGATTTTCTATCACCCTCACACACTAGTTAGATCGATCTGGATAATATTTAATGATTGATTGAACTCTATGAATTTTATATCATCTTAGTTCATTATGCCAATCAATCGTAATATGATCGATTAAACTTTCTTAATTGTTTTGCACTTGTCTAATCAATCATGATACTATTGAATGATTGATAAAACTTGTTGGATTTTGTATTGTCACTGTGCACTAGTCTGAGCGATTGTGATGGAAGCATATATTACTCCGATCGTGATTAATAGGATCGAATGAGTGATTGATTATTTGGGTTTTTGTTTAATCTCGATGTGTTAATTCAATTGATTTATGATGATAAGTGGTGATTTAATATGATATCAAAGTAAATGTCTTGAGTTCAAATCTTGCATCTCTCATTTATCTCACATTTAAATTAAATATTCTACATGTTATGCTTCACTTATTAGAATAGTGTTACACTTTATGCTGATAAGTAATAATTTAATAAACACTTAAATATAATTAATTGGAAGCTAAATAATTAAGGTAACTTTTTTTTTCTTTTTATTTGGGAAAAGTACATTTACCCCCTTCAAACTATCAACTCATTGTCAATGTGCCTCCTAAAACTACTAATTGTATCAATGTCCCTCATAAACTAATCACTCAATTGACAATGTCACACTCAATTTTCAATTGTGATAATATCTCTAAAAAAATACAAACAATTGTCAATGTCTCACCAAGGATGAATGTCTCGATAAATATAATAAGAAAATTAAAAAAAAAAAAAAACTAAAAAAAAAAAAAAAAACGAAAAAAATATTATTTTTTTTTGTTGGAAAAAAAAAATGCACCACTCATTTGGCCAATTTTATTTATTTATTTTTTTAAAAAAAGTATAAAGATTTTGTTTTTTAAAAATAAAATTATTTTTTAAAAAATAAAAATTATTTCTTTTAATTTATAAGAGTATTTTATGGCTTATTAAAAATTTGTAGGTCATTTTTGTATTTGTTGGCATTGGGGAAACATTGACTATTGTTTGTAGTTTTGTGAAACATTGATATTATTGTGTTGTTTGAAGGATATTGTCCAATAAAGGTTTGGAGAGACATTGTGTAGTTAAACTATTTTTTTTTTTAATTATATTTACATTTTTTTTTTTTTTAGTCATTAGCGTTGACACACTGAAGTTGTATTTTTTTTTAGGGGAACTTCACAAAGCTCTCTAAACTTTTACGTAATTTGAATAACCCCTCTCAATATTTGATTTCTCTCACTTTTAGCCCTTCTTACTTTCAATTTGTTCACTTCATCCCCTCCATCTGTTTTCACCATCAAACATTGTTAAAATTTCTAAAATACCATTGTATTTTAAACAAAATAAAAAATAAAAAAACATATAAAATGAGGGGTATTTTGATAATTTTTGTACCACTCCATTAAGATTTAACGAAAAATTCAAGGTTATTCAAATTGCGTTAAAGAAGAACAGAAGGGCTTTTGTGAAGTTTTACATTTTTTTTTCCGATAGTCAATAGCGGCGATATGTGTCGCCGCTGATGACAAAACGCCGTCATTCTGTCATGCGCGCGAGAAGTGAAAAATTTCCCCTCTTTTTTTTTTTAATTCTCCCGCTGGCGCGCCCCTGGCCTGTTTCCTTTACGTTCCTGCAGATTCTCAAATCTCAAACCCCTCTCTCTCTCTGACTCTCACTCTCTCTCATACTCCACACTTCTCCGGCGACTCAACCACCCAGCTCCCGCAACTCAGCCACCCAACTCCGGCGAGAACCCACACGTCTCCGGCAACTCAGCCACACAAATCCGGCCACCTCCTACAGTCCAATCTAAGTGTCTCTCTCATACGTAACCTCCTACAATTCAACCTCATTTGGTGAAGACCCACGACTACAGTATTGGTGTGGGTCACCAATTTTTTGTATTTATTTTTATTTTTTTTAATTTTAAGGGTATTTTTATATATTTGGTACAAATGAGGTTACGTATATTGTAATTTTTTGAATTGATTCAATTTTTTAGTTGAACATTACAAATCAAATGTTCGTTAGAGGGAATATGCGTATTTTTTTCTCTAATAAAACAAATTTGCCTACTTTCAAGCTTAATTACTAAGTTTAAATGATATAAAGAAATGTTTTTGTTGAGACAGAGAGTCAGAGAGATCATCACAACCATTTCCAAGCAAGTTGAGGCAGTCCGTGATCAATTAGTGGTTAAGAAAAAGAAATTGGTGGAAAATGACAAAAAAGGAAAGTTTAAATTATTCATAAAAAGTAAAAAATAAAATAAAAAAGCTTGATATCTCTTCTATGGTTTTAGTGAAGATTTTAGGATACTTCATATGGCGTCTAAAGAGGGTATTTAAGTTTAGGCAAGTAATCTATACTACTATAAGCTGAATTCCATACTATTTGTATCATATTTTAAACAAATTTGCCTACTTTGGAATATTTCTTGTAGAGAGTGGGAAATTTGCTGAAAACTGGCTGAAAATGATGTGGGGGAGGGCAGGGGAGGGGGGAGATGAGAACAGGGGAAATTGAGTGGTGTAGAATTTGCCAAGTTTGTTTGTGTCATGGCATCATTAATTATGGGTGAAAATATTAATTAACAAGTTTTTCTAGACTCATTATGGTGGATTATAAATTGACTTCTCTTTTGAGTTTTTAACCTACAATGACGTAAGTGTAGACCGTGGTTATCTGAATGTGAATCTATTAGTGCATATTTTTTTGCTCATTTTCAAAACATTAATGCCTCTTTAAATCCTTTATTTCAAAAAAAAATTTCAGAGAAGGTTACTTGCTTAAGATTATTTGTTCAAACTTTTTTATTCTTAGTATATATTGGAGCTCATTGGTGTTAATTCTAAGTTATAATTCTGATTCCTAAGTAATTGTAAATTGTAATATGTAAAGTTGATTTAGGTCAATAGCTTATATTTTCAGATTGTATCATGTATTCATGTTTATAAAACATTGTAAGTTGTAATTAAATTGGTTGAAGTTAATATTTGTATAAACTTGAAGTTGCTTATTAATGAAATTTGTCAATATTTATTGTATGATGAATGAGTTGAATCAACAAAAGTTTTGTAATTTGATACAATTTTTCCTAAAATTTTTTTCAAAATGGGCTTATCACCAAATTGGTGAAAGTAAATAATTCATATGCAAGTAAATAATTGCTGGATTTACTAGATTGTATTCGGGCATTTGAGGTGTGTTCTCTACATGTCCATGATGTACATCTCCAGATTTAAAAATTTCATTTATTGTTTTTAGACTTGTTACACGGATATATATATCTATATATATGGTGGTATTTGAGAGGTATTCTTGTCCAACTCAATACATCTCCTTTTTCAAAGTATTGCTGGCACTTGTTCTTCGTGTCTTGTGTAGTTGTCTCCATAAATTATTGAAACATATCCTTGTATATTTGTGTGTGCTTAGGTGTTGAGCTTTCACTTTTGGTCCACCCTTTTTTTAACTTCATTGGAAGACCAACTAATCCAATAATTAAATATTCTCTTCATTGATATCGGATAACACGTAATTAAGTCAGTAGAGCGTAAGACCCTGTTGTGAATAATGTGTGACTTCTAGATATAGTATTGGTACTTCTTTTCATTTAATATCAAGTTTATATTAATGTGTTAGACTTGATGGGAATTTTTATTCTTCTATTGATGGTTAACTTTGCATAAAAAGGAAATGTCTGGTTGTGGATGGAAGGCTTTAATTTAATTTGTGTTAGCATGTATATCCTTAAAAACATTCTCTGGGATAGATCCTTATCACATTTTTATGCCCAGTTCTGGACTCCTTTTGATATTGTAACGTATGAATTGTTGAATGCATCACTTTAAACTTTTCATATGCTGAGATCACATGCATTCAACTATACTTTTCTTATAAATGATATGACTTATTTTGAGTCTTGGATTCTTTGCCGATTTCTTTGACTAAATGTGTTAATTTGTGATGCTTACATATATGTTGTAACTATTGTCTTCCAACTTTTCTGCAGATAACCATTAATATATCTAGGTTGTAAGTAAAATAATTGTTACTTACCTAATTGAGAGAATACAAAATAACGGTTGCATATATGTTCTAAATTTTCTATAGCAAATAAAGCTGGTAGATCGAACTTTTTTGCCAAATCACTTTGCAGTGCCTGTTCTAACTCTGCATGTTAAATTTCTTTAAAAGGCTTTTAACATTTTGTATTTTGGATATTGTAAAGTTGGTGACCAAGTGCATAATCCATCCTGTGGCATGTTTTAATTGTCTATATGATGTGTTAAGTCCATCGATATTTCGTTGATCATGTTCAACACAATGCGTTTTGTAATTTTTGAACATTGCTTTCATTGTTTTGGCACACGAAGCTTGTTTTATTTTCACCTTATTGTCAAGTGACAACCATAGAGGACGAAGCGAGTCGGCCTAACTATTTTTTCTTTTTCATATTATAGAAGAATACTATTGTTTATGCCCTATCTATAAATTAAAAAACAGAGCTCATCTTCGTAGGTGAGATCTGAATCAATCATTTCAGAACATATTCTTGATTGTCTGCAATTAAATTCAATTGGATTTGTATTAATACTGCTTTCGAGTTGCTTTGCTGCAAATAATTATAGGTTCTAACTCAACTATATCATGCCATGCCTTTTTTTTTTTTTTTGTTCTTTCTTTAATTCTTTTTAGATTAAACCCATAAGTCCATGACCTTTCCTTTTTATTTTTTATTGTTTCATGAATACCTTGATTAGCGTATCTCTCTTCAACGTAGTCTGGTGTAGGCTTGAATGTGTTTTCCTTGGTTTAATTTGAAACCCACCTCGCCATATTTCTTCATAAATAATTCATACATGATGATCAACATATCTAACATTTGACCAACTGTTTTAAATATCCTAACTCTTGATAAAGATATCAAGATGGATAAGAGTTGGATGTAGGAAACTAGCCGAATCTCTGAGCGAAATAGAAAAGGTGTTGAAGATTTCATGATAATGGCTGTTTCTTCTGTGGATGGACGTGGTAGGATGAGGTGTCCATGTCGTAAATGTGTAAATCGATATTTTGAGCATATATTTGTGGTGGAGAGTCACTTGCATGCGAATGGAATTGATTTAAATTATACTCGATGGATATTTCATGGGGAAGAAGACCCGTTTAGTATAAATGTGACTGCTGAGCATACTGATAACAATGCTAGTGTAGACGACATTGATGAGATTGAAGAATTGTTAGGCAATATTCGTAGGGGGACATTTTTGGATGCTAATATAGACGATTCCTCTACTACTCATGGTCCCATGACCAATGATTACGAACAAAGAACCTCCTTTGACCGATTATGGGAGGATACACATCGTGAACTTTATCCATGTTGTAAGGAATTTTCAAAGCTCTTTTTCTTATTGAATATGCTTCAAGTAAAGATGCTTTGCAACATAAGTAACAAGGTGTTTGATATGATGATTGACTTGATAAAGAGGCCCTCCCAGATGGAGAGACATTGCCAAGATCATATTATGACGCAAAACAGTTTAGGCGAGATGTGGGTTTTAGCTATGAATCGATACATGCATGCAATAATGACTGTGTGCTTTTTTGGAAAGAACATGCTGATAAAGAAATATGTCCAACATGCGAAGCTTCAAGATGGAGTAGTGTCAAAGATAGCGGTAAGAAAATCCCTCAAAAGGTCTTACGATATTTCCCAATAAAACCAAGGTTGCAACGGTTGTTTATGTTGAAAGATATAGCCAAAAATATAAGGTGGCACAAAGATGAACGACAGCATGACGATAATGCCCTAAGACATCCAGCCGATTCTATTGTGTGGAAAGAATTTGATAAAGAACATGACTGGTTTGCTCAGGATTCCCGCAATGTGCGAGTTGGTTTAGCAAGCGATGGATTCAACCCATTTGGTAATATGAGTACATCAAATAGCATTTGGCCAGTAGTACTTGTGCCGTATAATTTACCTCCGTGGAGGTGTATGAAGGATCCACATATAATATTGTCTTTACTTATCCCTGGGCCTACGGCACCTGAAAATGATATTGATGTGTATTTGCGACCGTTGGTGGATGATTTGCATGAATTATGGAGTGAAGGCATAAGCACGTACGATGCGTTGGCGCAACAAATATTTAAGTTGCATGCTGCATTATTATGGACTATAAATGATTTTCCTGCGTATGCAAATTTATCTGGGTGGTTTACCAAAAGGAAGCTTGCGTGTCCAGTATGTAACAAGGATACAGCGTACAAATCGTTGAAGTATGGGCATAAGACGTGTTATATGGGTCATCGTCGGTTCTTACCTAGAGGCCATGTTTGGAGGGAACATAAGTCATAGTTTGACGGTACTAAAGAGCATAGAATGGAACCTAAAGAATTGTCTGGAGATCAACTGTTACAACAACTAATGCATGTTAGAGACGTGCAATTTGGAAAAGCACGTGGAAATAAAAGAACGCGCACAATTGATGAGCTGAATTGGAAGAAGAAAAGTATTTTTTTTAATTTGCCTTATTGGTCAACATTGAAACTGAGACACAATTTAGATGTCATGCATATTGAGAAGAACATATGTGATAGTGTTTAGGTACATTGTTGAATATTAATGGGAAGACAAAGGACACAGATAAGGCACGAATAGATTTACGTAAGATGGGTATACGAAGAGAACTGCACTTGCAGACGAATGGTACAATGCCACTTGCGAAGTACACCTTGACAAGAGATGAGAAGAAAAGTTTTTGCGATTGGCTAAAAGGTGTGAAGTTTCCTGACGGGTATGCATCTAACATCGGTTGGTGTGTAAACAAGCTTCCTGGTAGGATTTTGGGAATGAAAAGCCACGATTGTCATGTTTTCTTACAACGTTTACTTCCTATTGCAATCCATGGATGTTTAACAATTGAAATACGTACAACATTGACTGAGTTGAGTAACTTTTTTAAGCAATTGTGTGCAAGGACATTAAAATTAGATGTCTTGAAGCAAATGAAGGATGACATTGTTGTGATTCTATGCAAGTTGGAAAAAATTTATCCGCCTGCCTTTTTTGATATTATGGTCCATTTGGCTGTTCACTTATCTCGAGAGGCCGAGCTTGCTGAACCGGTACAGTACCATTAGATGTACCCAATTGAAAGGACACTTGAAAAATATAAGCGGTATGTGCGAAATAGAGCACATCCAGATGGGTCAATTGCTGAGTGTTATTTATTTGATGAATGTTTGACATTTTGCTCTTTATATCTTCGTGGGACTGACACAAGATGGACTCGTGAAGAGAGAAATGCTGACAGATCGCTGGATGAAACGAGTATAGGCTTGGATGTGTTCTCTCAATGAGTTCGCACTATAGGAGCATCAAAATTGGTAACACTTGAAAAGAAGATTTTTGTAAGGGCTTGATGGTATGTGCTTAACAATTGTAAGGAAACTAAGTCGTACTTGAAGTAAGTGTAACATTTATTGTCTTTTTCATTTACGTGTTGTTTGCTTGATAATGGAGATGAGTACTTATATTTTTCATGCAGTGAACACTATGAGAAGCTTCTTGGAGAAAGCAGCCTTGACATTAATGAGAAGCATGAAGCCGAATTTGAACGTTGGTTTCAAGATTGCATATATGGGCGTAATGCAGTAAATGTTTCAAAAAAATTATATGATCTTGCATGTGGGCCTGATTATCAAGTTAAATTGTATAGATGTTGTATTGTGAATGGGGTTAGATTCCAAACAAAAGAGCTTGCTCAAAATCATACTACCCAAAACAATGGTATTGTTGTTGAAGGTGAAGATGGCACGTCGGAAGATGGCACGTTGAACACCGAGTTCTATGGTAAGTTGAGAAACATTTTGGAGTTACGTTACCCAAGCCCAAATCACGTGTATCTATTTGAGTGTGATTGGTGGAACACTCGTAGTAAAACGAGAATGCAAACAAACAAATACTTTACGATTGTGAATACTTCATTTACATGGTATGAATCTGACCCATTTATCTTAGCATGTCAAGCTTCACAAGTATTTTACTTGAATGATACCAAATTGGGTGGTAGCTGGAAAGTAGTGCAAAAGATGACCCATAGAAATATATACGATATTCCAACATCAGTAGAAGGAGGTAATGAGGAAGATGAGCAAGACATCAGTAATGAGGTTTACCAGGAACATGAATGTGTTAGAATTGATGACAATGTTGAAGAAGCAAATGATGAAGACTCAACTCTGTTACGTAGAGATGATACAGAAACTATAGCTATTGATGAAGTATATGTGCAATTTGATGAAAGTATGATCATTGACGATATCTTGATTAGTGAGGAACATGATACAAACTCCGATGATGAAGAAGAATTGTCTATCAACGATGATACAAACTCTGAACAAGAAGAAGAGTTTTCTAGCAACAATGATACAGACTCTAATGACGATATGTGTTGAATATATTTCATTTGGGTGTAAGTAGTTTAAGTATTAACAAATATATTGTATTTTGTTTATGGTGGTTTACCCTTTTTTTTTTGTTAATGTAATTTCCCTTTCAATGTAGTTAACTAAATTCTTTGTATAGACATGTTTCATAATGAATTAGTTTGATGCAATATGTTTATATGTATGATGTATTTCTTTGTCCTGTCAGCAGGTTTTTTATAATGAGGATAGGACGAGGACGAGGACAAAGCAAGGGCCAAGGACAGGGCTGAGGCCAGGGCCGGGGCCGAGGCCAGAGTCATAGTCAGCGCCGAGGCCAGAGTCATAGCCAGGGCCGGGGTCGAGGCCAGAGTCAGAGCCAAGGCCGGGGCCTACGCCAGTGCCAGGGTCAGGGCCAGAGTCAAAGCCAGGGTCAAGGTCAGGGCCAAAGCCAGGGTCAAGGCCAGAGCCAGAGCTAGGGACAGGGATAGGGCTATGGCCATATTAATCTTCATGACTCACCATATCTCATTGATGAAGGTGAAGGTATAGGCACAAATTCACCAATGGCAAATCTGGATCATTCAATTACTTAGTCGGATTCACATGGATCCATCCCTAGTACTGCAGCATGTAAGTGTACATAAATTATTTGTGTAGTTATTTTTTGATTTTTAAATGGTTTATTAATTTATTTTTGGTTATAGACTATGAACAAACTACTAGATATAATTGACTATGTTTCCATGTTTTCCCTAACAGCTACCACGTCCAATAGAGGAAAAAGGGGTAGAAACAAGTGCCTAGAATTGAAAGAATTGTGTAAAAATGGTCCAATTCGTCTAGAAATCAAGAAGGGGAATAAAGGAGCCACAGGCAAGCGTGGCGGACAATTTACAAGGCTCGTGAGCCTTATTGTTCGCGACTATGCGGACCTACATTATGCTTCTTGGACCAAGGTCCCACATGAACATATGGCAATATTAAGATCCCGTGTTCGAGTACGACTCTCATTCTTTAAGGTAATATTATATACTACAAATTATGTGATAAAACTTTGATCATTGTTTTCTTTCTTATTATGTCTCAGTCTTACGTCTTGCTGGACATGACTCGTGTGGAAGAGGAGTTGACATTAAATGGTGCACTTCAACTTAGTTACAATAGGCGCCGCTGCAAGCTTTATAATGATTACTACAAACCAATTGTCGGTGATGGTGATGGTAATGCGGAGGATAAAGCGAAGGCGAGGACTATTATCCCTAGAGATATGGAGGACGAAGCTTGGCCTAAGATATACGACACATATGATGATCCGGAATAGAAGGTAAATTTTATTAAATTGAATCGACAATGTTGTTAGATATCATTTGCATACATCTCTTAAATTTAACTAATATTTTTGAATTGCTTACCATTTGTTAGAAAAAGTGTAAACGGAATAAGGAGAATAAAAGTAAATTGAAAACAAATTATACAGCTGGTTCCAAACCATTCATAAGTCATCACGATGAAGAAGTAAGAATTTTATACTATTATGTTATCATAATAACGTTGTTTAGTGTATATGTTAATTTTTTTTGTATTATGTGCAGACAAAAAAAACTGAAGTTAAGCCTCGTTGGATTGATTTTTTTAAGAAGACACACACAAAAAAAAAAATGGTTCTTTTGTGACCTCACATTCTGAGACTTTATACGTAAGTAAATGAAATGTTTATTTGATAATTATGATTTCTTATAATCTATTTATATAATTTACTATATAAATAAACTATTTAATTAAAGTTTATATTGGTTATGCAGAATCGAATGCAAGAGAAAGTTGTTGAAGTAGGTACTAATAGTGTTGATAGTGTGGATGAGGCTTCTATAGTGACAGAAGTGTTAGGCGGCCCACGATTCGGCCACGTTAGAGGAATGGGGTATGGTGTCATACCAACCTCATCATGTGCATCTCGATTGCGTGACACGACTCAGTTCGACGGTCATGAAGAGTGTCACAAAAAACAGGAGGAGAGAGATGTTGAAGTGGCGACGATGAAGAAGCAGATGGAAATGCTAATGAGACATATTATGTTAGAGAATATTTTAAATATAATTTGTCTTTTAACACGCATTCACTAATTGTTATAATGGGTATTATTATGATATGAAATTCTCTTCTTCGTAGGCCTGGACGGAGCGTGGAAGGTGGTGATCCAAGCCAAGGTAGCATGGGAGGTGATCCAAGCCAAAACAACCTTCCTTGACATAGATGTCTACCAGATTGATTGTGTACATTTTGGACATATATGCAACGCCTTTTGAGAAAATTCGACACAATGGGAAAGATGGGGGATATGAGAGACTTTAGTGTTATGTTGAACTCATATTGCATAGACTGTTTTTTATTTGTCTTTCCCTTTATTGTTAAGCTCCTGTAGTTGTAAATCTTTTGTAATTTATTTACTTTTGAAGCTTCTTGTATCTCTTCGCCGTTGATGTTGTATTTAGTTTTGAATATTAGCTTCTTGTATCTTTTGTAATTTATAGTATTTATGCATGCAAATGGATTGTCTAGTGTGACCAGTTTTATGGCTTGGTGTTTTCACAATTCAATGCATATATTTTTCAGCAAGGCATCAAGGTAAGATACACAGATGTTTTGTGTTTTATTTTGTAAAAGAAAAAACATCATTAGATATTTAGTTGCTATGTTAAAACGCAATGTTGTGATATGAAGTATTTCTTCTATTTTCTTTGTTTGATCATTTATTCGATTCATTATTTTGGTGGTCACATATTTGTAGAGGCAGAGGATTATACAAAACATAAGATGCCTAAGGTTCGAGGCCCAATTACCATTGTATCAGGTTTATACTTTTTTCTTCTATCCCAGATCATATAGTCAAGTAAATATAAAAAAAGAAAAAAGAAAATGAAGAATTTAATTATAGAGTAGTTGATGTAATGTGTTTAGGTAAGCAAAGGTGGGTACAGTTTGTGGAGTGCCCGAACGATATCAATGGCATGATCGATGCAACAAAGTTTGCCGATTTGGCTTTGCTTCTTATAGATGGAAGTTATTTTGGAAATGGTGAGATATTATTTTTAAGTTTGTGAATATTTGCTTCATGGTATACTTTTACCAACTTGAATCCATAGAGGATTATAAATCGGTATGCTAAGAGTACAATTCCTTGAGTATATATGATGATTTTTTGTTTCCCTGAAGCTTGTTGCAATAATACAGAAAGAATCACGAATTAGTAGGTGTGAAATTTGTTCTTTATGCAATAAAATGGTTGGGAAGAATCTGCTGTAACAATTTGTGACATGTGGCTAACTGAGGATACTCAGAGGTCACTACTTTCCTAATTTGAAATAAGAAGCAAATGAAGAGAAGATTGAGAAAGAAAGAACACAAAATTAAGGTGGTTCGGCCGTAAGGTCAACGTCCATCATACCTTCTATGTAATCCAATAATTCTTAGAAGATCATTTGATATTGACGTTGTTTCTTCATTATACATGTATTCTTTTGTTCAGTTGTTTTCGGGGTGTAACCACTTCCTTTCCTAATTTTATTACAAAATATTTCTTTTTGAGGTTTCCCTTGTCCAAATATTTAGCCTTCAATTATGTAGTTTCTGTCACTATTTGTGAAGCATGGATATGGATACATGTTATAAGTACAATACTATATGGATACAACAATATGATAAATGTTGTACGTGTGTATGTCTGTACTATAAACATTGTAGTTGTAAGCTATTCTAAATTAATTTTGCGTGCATTTTCCATCTGTGTCCAGAAATAAGATAATGTTAACATTAAAAGGGTCAAATCCATGTCATAAACCCTTACATTTATATTATGATTTTGGAAATAATTCATATATATTCCTCATCCAATACATATCCAAGTTTTAAAATAAAAGTGGAAAAAAAAATTTTTGTATTGGGTAGGAAATGGCATATACATATTGGGGAACATAGAAGAAGTATCCATATGTGACACACAGCAAGTATGGGTACAGCTTCCAGATTTGTACTACTGCATAAATTGCCCATCTACTCACAAATCTTTCCAAGTTTGCACACCTTGTTATCCAGATTGCTTATCTACTTACAAAACCATGGCAAGTTTGGTTAACTGCATAACTTCTCCTTATCCAAATTCTGCACTTGCTACACTATGCATTTTGTTGCATTTGCCACTCTTTGCTTCCATGTTGCTTATTGTTGCAAAGGCATTATTTGCTCATGTGAGGTTGGATTCACGTATCTTTAATAAGTATTTGCAACATTACTTACATATCTATGATAGTAGTTCATCTCACCTATTACTTTCATACCTGTAATAATAAAGCTTCTGCTTTCTTTAACAGACTTTATGTTTACTTATGAGTTAGAAGAATTAGGGTGCTGACATATATAGGGTGTCTTGTACCTTGGTGTACAACTTAGTTGGGAAAGAGTTGGCTTGAAAGCAATTTAGTCTTTGCATATATGAGAATCAGCTTAAAAGATTCAATCGGCCTGTGAACGTTGTAGCATCAGTGCATATTTATATTATTAGGTTTTAATTGAGTTGTATAAATTGTCAATTTAATCATAAAAATTATCCAACTTAATGGAAACACTTTTTATATGCATACTGTTTGCACTTTAGCTTAAGGTTCTTATGGTTGGTTTGTTTACACAAAAGCTGCAACTGAGGTCCAACTCTACCTTTGGTCAAAATTCATTCTACTTAAATTTGTTAACTTTTTCACCTTCTGTGTCCTGACAAGTTTGTGTTGTGTAATTTTTAGCTCTTGATGTAATATCTTGTTTTAATCACCACTAGTCTTTCATTAAACTTCTTGTCTGTATTTTAATTTTGTTTGATTGACATTTTGCAATGAAGGGAGAAGGAGGAAATGGGTTTTTCCCACTCTTGCAAAGTCCCATGGGTCTGATGTTGTATTCAACAAATCAACATATGGCTGAGTGAATATTATATGATACCTTCTAGAGATAGTAATCCAATTTACCATATGTTTTGTGATAAATATCACAATCTTTACTTCAAAATTTATAGGGTTTACTATTGGTTATGTTCTTGTTTATTGCAATGATGATTTTTAAACAGGACGCAATTTCATTATTGAATTTCTTTATATTTTTAGCTTGTAATCATGACGGATCCATGCTAGATACATGGAACTGGTGTCTTCCCATTTGTCCATGTTAATATTGAAGGTGTGAATTATAGATCCCATGTGTTTGTGGTGTATCCTTATTTACAAGAGATGGTGCCTTGTCCTATTAACTGACATGGAAGCACATTAGTGTAGGCTTTTGATGAATATGATAAATTGTTGGAATACTCCGGTAGAGGAACTATTTATATGTTGTAGTGAATGATATCTTACTGTCTTGTGATACTTCACAGTTTTCGTATGTAGTACAGTTAATATTTATTTACAAAAATAGGGCAGTTAATATTCACAGAGATAGAACTGGAGGAGAGAGTATCACTGTCTCTGAACAGCATATTTGCACTATTTTCTCAGGATTGTCATGAGATAGCTTTGGATGAGAAGATGTGTGAGGAAGAGGGATGGAGAGCTCTTTATGTCTTTGTTACTTAAAATATGTTGCACATTAAATGACTTGTGCTTTATTGGTTTACATGTTTGGACATAATGTTGAATTGCCTGGGTTTCTGCCGAGTCTTTTATACTAGAAATACATCTGTCATTTAATATATAGAAACCATCATCATCACATTCTTACATGGTGGTGTCTCACATATTGATGCGTTGAATGCAGGATGTAAAGCCATTAGATGGAGCATATGGGATGAAGATAATTGGCCTATCGCCATATTGGTTTGATGTAGCAGAAGGCAGTGCTGTACACAATACAGTTGATATGCAATCATTGTTTCTTTTGACAGGACCTAATGGGGGTGGTAAGTCAAGTTTGCTTCAATCAATCTGCGTTGCTGGTTTACTTGGAATATGTGGATTTATGGTGCCTGCAGAATCAGCTTTGATTCCTCAATTTGATTCAATCATGCTTCACATGAAATCTTATGATAGTCCTGCTGATGGGAAAAGTTCATTTCAGGTAAAGCATTAAATATTTTTCTAATTTTTTAGGTATTCTGAAGTTCTAAATATCTTGGTATATGTGGTGTTGTCTTTTTTGGCCGTAGCAAGTTTACGAGCACAGGTTTGATTATCTTTGCAAAAACTATAATGTTAATGTGCTTGTTATCATGGTGGATTAAAGTTGAAATTTTTTCACTTATATTTGTGATTAATGCAGGTACCATAGTAGTTTTTCGGTAGATTAACTGGAAACAAGATCAAGAGGGAGATTTCGGAAAACAAGTGAGAATATTGTGCAACAATTGAGATGTTGATCATATAATTGTATAAATTTGGCTG
Source organism: Betula pendula (assembly GCA_900184695.1). Classification (NCBI taxonomy): domain Eukaryota; kingdom Viridiplantae; phylum Streptophyta; class Magnoliopsida; order Fagales; family Betulaceae; genus Betula; species Betula pendula. Next base: position 57,089 of record FXXK01001560.1, on the reverse strand, counting down.
TTTGTTTATGTAATATTGGGTTTGTTGTATTATTCTTAGTAGTTATGAGATTTGGTGTATTTGCTGGTTTTTAAGGAAGGTGTCTTTGTGGTTGTTTTGATGTAGGATTCTTGTGCTCTGTAGTGTATTTGGTGTATACTCTTTTTGAATGAGTTTTTGTAAGATGATTAATATTTTATTTAATTAGAATACATGTTTTAGCAGTGTATACTTTTTTTGAGTGAGTTTTTATAAAATGACTAATATTTTATTTGATTGGAATACATGTTTTAGCAAATGGTATATTATGTTTTTTAATGTGTCATAATTAATTAGTACAAATTAAAACAATTGCAAATAATAATAATAATAAAAAAAAAATCAAATAAAATAAGCATTCTGATAACTTATTATCATCAACGACTTTTGTCGTTGCTGATAATGGGTTATTAGCAACGACAATAAAGTCGTTGCTGATAAGTTTTTGTGTCCAACTTACTGCAACGACTTATTAACAACGACATGTCGCTGCTAAAAGTTATCAGCAACGGCTTTTGCATTTTTAGCAACGACAAAATGTCGCTGCTAAAAATCAAATTTCTTATAGTGTATACACACGAGAGTTGCTAAAAATGGTCTAAACAAATGTGCTAAATATTTCATATTTTCTGTTTTTTTATTTTATTGTTAAATGGTCTTTCATTGTTTGTATATCTATTGAATCTTTTTTTGTGGTTGCATTACGGGAGTCAATTATGCCATTGATTACTGATTAAAGCATTGAGTTCATGTGATTTTCTAATTTTGATATAAGTTTTTTTATTTTTGATTAAAGAAATTTTCATGTTATAAAATTTTGCAGATGTAGAGTCCTCTACCACATAGAAGTTATCCACATCCAATAATTCTCACTCAAGAAAATAATCTCACAAAGATAAAATTAAACATTCAGATAAGAAATGATATTGAGTTGTATTGAATTTCAATCTCTTTGTATTTATTAGTAGCAATAAGATGTTCACATATTGAGTAGAAGATTAAGTTTACTTCCATGTAGAATGTAAAATTTAAATGGATTTCAATCTCTTTTTGTGGAAATATCTTGTAAAATTTAAGTCAACTTCATGGCATGGTAAATTATCCTGTACGTTTGAATAGGGAATAAAAAAAATTATCCTGTATGTATTGATTGGACAACTTAAATGAATTAAATGTCATAAGAATTGATAGCAAAAATATATAATTTTAGGAATTATATAAAATATATTGTTTGGTGTACAATGTAAAGCAAAACTGTATACCAAAAAAAAAAAAAAAAAAGAGAAAGAAATAAGCAAAACAATTAAGCAAAGCAGAGGAAAAGACATGGAAAAGAATTTCTACATTCCAAACCCAAATCAAAGCCCTCGTCCTCGTAAATCTAAAACAAAATCTTAAAAAAACTTACCAAATCGTTTGGTATACAATGTAAAGCAAACAGGACAACAACAACAAAAATAAAAAAAAAAAAAAAAAGCAAAATAATTAAGCAGAGCAACGAAAAAGATATGGGAAGAATATGTACATTTCCAAACCAAATCAAACCTCTAGTAAATCCAAACAAAATTTAAAGAAAAGGTAGACATACTTAGCATAACTGTGTGGAAATCTAGGCTGCTTTGTCAATTTGTCAAAAACTATCATGTTCCAAAAATATAAATATGATGAGATAGAGTTGATAAAAACAGATATATTCGTTCAAGTTTTCAAATTTTCGTAAAATACGAAGATATCAGTTTGAACAGTATAAAAATTTTAGGTATAACGTAAATTAATAAATAATAAAATGAGAAGAACACATACATAAAACTTACTTAGTGCAGTTTAGAATTCCAACATGGAAGAAGATGAAGATGTAATTGATTTTTTTTTTTTTTTTTTTGTAGCTTTTGATGAAGAAAATGGCAGTTGTGAATTTCAAAAGAGAAGAAGATAGAGATGACAGTTTTTTTTTTTTGTTTGTTTGTAGTGGAGATGTAACTAACGTTTGTTTTTCTTTGTAGTTTTTTAGGAAGATAACTGAATGTACAGTTATGTAAAGATATAACTACCTGAATGTAAGGGCAAAAGCATTAAATTACACTATTAAATAAGGGCAAAATCGTAACTCCACACTATCAAATAAAATGCACAATTTAAAAGGTATTCACACTTTTTATATTCCTTTTGGTAAGGATATAGGTGTTATTTGTAAGTACGCTCATACATGAGTCATCTTACATATTGTTCATAGGTCCATTCCAAAGCGTTTAGCTTATGATTACCATAAGGATCACATTGACAAGAATATAAATCATCCAATAAAACATTTTACTCGAATAGCCCACCGAAGTAAGAGCATAGCTCAAGATTTTATTTCAAGAAAACGAATATTTAACCAAACAAGATACAATACCTCATAAACATCCCCACCGGAGTAAGGGCTTTTTATGAGAGTTATAGAAAATAAAAGAGTGTAAATGTAAAAATCTCTTCATGGCTAATTCACACTAAACCTCATGTCTAAAACACTGAAAGTCTATGCACATAGTGTTTACACATGAGTTGGAGTGTTAAACTACCATAAGATTAAAAACAAACAAAATAAACAATGTATAAGTTGATTTTACAAGCCTTTTTAAGCTTATTTCCAAATTCCTTTAAAACAAGCTCTGCTTGCTTCCTTTTTAGTTATTGAGCACATAGGATCCTTAAAATCACCCAACAAGAAGTATCTATCCAATATATGTATAAGATATACTATATAACATGAAAGGAAAGCATCAAAGCATGTTAGAACAAAAATCATACATAAAGGACCATAGTGGCCAAATAGGTGTAGGATTAGGTTCTTAATGTTTTCTTATGATTCCAAACCCATAAGATCAATGAAATCACGTTATAAAATAGTTTTAGAACTTTCCTAAAGTGATCACATGCAGCCCACAAGAACAGAATGCAAAACACTCAAAACAAACATGAAAACTTCCCCTATGGACCCGGTTTTGAACCTTAAGTGGGTGGGAGAGTTTTTCTTATCTCCAATGGACTTCAAAGTGATTTTTAAAGGTTGGAACTCCAACTAGACACTTAGAGGAGTGCTGTGTATGGCTGCTGGACCAAAAGAACCAAAGCCCCACAAAAAAACCCCTAGAAGCCGTGTGTGTGCGTGGAGGAGGTGAGTGAGAGCTTTTAAAGCACTTTTGCATGTAGACTCTAAGGAATGAGTTGTGATTTGCTTAAGCCCTTGTCCTTAAATTATAGGCAAAGCCAAGGGTCCCAATGATCAGCATACTCGGCCACTTCAAGAGGAAACCAAGTGGAAAAGCCAACTTGCTTAATTAGTCTTCAAAAGTACCACTTTGTGAACTTCCACTTTATGGTTTTTTACCCTTTTAACCCTGTTGCACTTCATGAGTACAAGACAAGTGTCAATCCCCCAAGGCTTCTAGACAATGATAGGACCTGGCTCTACATAGTGATTTTAGAACTTTTTAGCTAAATTCCATAGTTAGAGAATTTAAGACCCGACTTTAGGCTAAAAGTCAACTGTCTCAAAAATGAGTCTTAACTTCATCGAACTGAAGTAAAAACCATATATATACTAAAGGAAGTCTAATTATGCTTAAAATCATATTGGTGCAACGTAAGCGAATGAATAGTCATATTTATGCCTAAAAGGTTAACACATTGACTTTTTTCGAAAATCTACCATATCGTAGAGAGTTCTGATACAAGCACAACGGACTTCAGTTTGAATAAAACTGAGTCTGTTTGACCCAGTTTTGATACTTACAAAATTGGTTGTCAGAAAACGATCATTTTTTAAAGAGATTTTTAAAGGTTTTACCTAGAAATCTCTTAAACTTCATGAACGTCTAAAACCATTATCATAGCCAAATGATAACGTTTCCACAACATATATCATTTAGTTTAGTAATATGTTTAAGATATTAGAATTTCTTGGGCGTCACACCTTTATTAAGAATTAAAGAAGTAAAATGTATTAGTCTTAGAATAACTATTCTCATGGCCATAAGAGAATGATTATTCCTTAAATTGAAGGAATAGTTATTCCTCTCAATTTATTAAAGTATATATATACTTTAACACCAAAGCTATTTTATTTTACTTCTTCTATTCTTAATAAAAGTTATTTCAATGAATAGTCATTTCGCATACCAAATGTACCCTTAGAGTAATTAGGGAGATTTTAGGGAAGCCGTTCTTAATTTGTGTTGGTTACAATCAAATTGTATTTAAGTCACTGTTTTGATGAATGAACTCCAATGAAGCGAGAACTTAATTTGTTTCAAGACTGTTTCTCTTAAATAGGTTCTTGGTCACTCTTTCAGTCTAGAGAAAACCATGACGTATCTGGGTTCATGTCATGTAGTCATCATGCTCTTCTATCAGGTGTTGAGGTACTAAGAAAGGCATCAAAACGGGCTTCCACCGGTGAAGTATTAATTAAATAATTAATTTACTTATTTTTATTAATTTAAGCTTTTAAGATAAGTAATGATTTAACATGGTATCAAAGTAATAGTCCTAATCCTTAATTAGAACCCTATCTCTGTCAATTCAGCCCTAATTTCAATTAAATATTCCAAGTGTTAAACCTCACATATTAAAAAAAAAAAAAAAAAAAAAATTTAAACCCACAAGTGAGAATGAGTGTTAAAGCATTGATTAAATTTACATTTTTCTATTATCTTAAACTTTTGAAATAAATGATTATTTAACATCCACAATGTCAGATTACCAAATAAATTTGAATAAATCGCACTCAAATAGGGAAAATAAGCATCTCTGCAGCAAAGTGGCTTGCTCCCTGTACAAGGAAAAAGAATATATATGAAACTTCGTTTAGATTTCCACTTTTAGACATTATTTAGAATCTTTTCACCCCCGAATATCATTCAGAGTAGATCTGTTGATTTTGAACCACCCAAAATGAAGAAAATAAAGTGCAGTATGTAAACTCTCATTTAATATCACTCATTCACTATAATCAATTTTACTACAATTTGTGGGATAAAGAGCTCTCTCATAACCTAGGATTTTGGTCAAGTTGAGCAAACTGCTGCCGCAAAACCCTTCTCATGACTTTATTTGTTGCTGTCCGTGGAAGAGATGCGACAGGGACAACACGAGAAACCTGCGCAATTGAGTATACAAGTTAGCATCTCTGTGCAAAAAGTGGCCTATGTTTTTACAGAAAGGGCAAACTGTGTGTCGAGCAACTATCAATACCCTGAATAAAGGATTTAGTTTTTTCTGCACAGCTGAATTGAAAGATATCTTCAATTGATTTAAGTCGGCCTTCATTTTATCCGAGTCCTTGAATACAACAGCAACTACCAACTGCTCCGGTCCTCCTCCAGGAGGTGGCACCCCAACAGCAGCTGTCTCAAGGACATCGTTATCAACTCCATTACAGATGCGTTCAATTTCAACAGAACTCACCTGCACAAACAGGAGAGGATTGGTTAGAGCAAACTACATGTATGATTGCATTAATGAAGATGTATGTCTGAAATGCATCCCAATTAGTCTATTTCTTTCTCCATGTATAAGGCATGGGTTCGAAAAAAACATGAAGTACAACAGTAACTAAATTTCCGGTACATATTCTCTAACAAAGATGTACATATATAGGTCAAGCATCATAGTTTCTAGATAAAAAAGAAGCAACAGAATTAAAAAAAAAAAAAAAAAAAAAAAAAGGGGGCTCAACCAAGCACCACTTAGATTAGACAATCAAATCATTTGAACACCATAATAAGAAATGATTTATTTTCTAAATAAGGAACAAGCTCAAAGCAAGTCTTCATACTAGATTATCCAAAACCATAATACTTGGATCGTATGCAAGTGAGTCCTTGTAGTACTGGACAACAAGCAACATGTGCCAAAAATATAGCTCTGCCGACAAACATAATGTAAGGGTCCAGCTGCAACTCCCTCCCTTGCTATATTATATTAACATTAACATGAATGACACATCCACCTACAAGGTACAGGTATATCAAACTTTTCTCTACACTTGAAGAAAAAATGTAAAAAAAAATGTTGAGAACAAAATCGTGAAGAAAGCAGTTAACTTTAAGAAGTTTCTCTAACATGGGCATGATGCACTTGTTCTGCACACTTCCTGAGTTAATCAATCTGTATTGTTTCCCAAATACGTGTCGAATTAGATTTGACAATGGAGTTGCATAGGTAAGTGGATCATACTCCATTAGGCACAATGCATACCTTGATACCTCCAAGATTCATTGTATCATCTGCACGACCATGTGCGTGATAATATCCTCTAGAAGTACGCTCAAAAACATCCCCATGCCTCCGCAGAACCTGCATTAGGAAACTGAACAGCAAAATTCAAGAGGCCTAGAAACCAAACTATTATAAAGATGGAAAAGAATTCACTTGCCCTTCCTTCCCAAAAGGGCATTCCCTTATAGTAGACATCATGATGGTCAGCATTCAGCAGTGTACTAGAAGCCCCAAACATGAGGGGATATAGTGCCAATTCACCAATACCCGGTACATTCTGTGGCTGTAACAGAAGAAGATGAAAAGATCATTATAAGTACCTTGCATAAAAACACATTAAAAAAGAGGGTCAAATTACCATAAAAATTAGTCATGTTAATTCTGAAATGAAATGATTGGCAAATTTCAATGAGAAGCCACTTCAAGAGTTGAAAGTCAATGCAAAGGGAATTTGCAAAGTAACATTAGCTTGCATATGCATAATTTATTAAAGAAATTCATCAAGAAAACTATAGTCAGATTAAACTTTCTTTCCCTCAAAAGTAAGGTTATTTGGCTCTTACAATGGGGTAACCAGCATTGCCTAGGATAAACAAACGGCAACCCATGGCTGGTGTGCTAAAAGCAGCCAATGATTGAGCCTGCAACAATGAGCCAGTAATAAAACCACCGCCAATCTCTGTGCCACCACAATATTCGATGATAGGCTTGTAGTGAGCTCTCCCCATCAGCCATAGGTATTCGTCAACATTAGAGGCCTCACCAGTGGATCCAAAGCAACTACCAGATTTCAAAATAACAAATACCGCTTGAAACAGCCAAAATTGATGAAAAATCCGTAGTTGACATACATCTGGCTTTCAATCAGACGAAAGACACAACCAGACACACACATGTTACTTTAACAGGATAAAAGGTAATAATTGTGGCTTGCACCTACCGGATGGCGGACCAATCATACCCAGCTGTAAAATTTGTACTTTTCCATGCGCGGACGATACTTGGGATCACACCAAGCATAGTAACTTTAGCATCCTGGACATAATGAGAGTATTCCCATTGAAGAAAACATTATGAGAAAAAAAAAATCCTGAATACTCTGGTAATAAAACATGTCACAAAAATGTTAGGAATCTCCAAACACGGTGCAATAAATGCTAATTCAACGTCCTACACGTAAATCAAATTTCCTTTCAAAGTCCTCATGCAATTAGTTTTTGTTTTTTGGGTAAGTCAAAAGAAGCAGTTTTAATGTACAAAAGTAGGGAAAATTAAAGGTATATACAATATACATAGTCAAGATTAAGGAACGGTAACAGTTGCCTCTCTTACACCCCTTAATAACTTGGTGCAGCATTCACATTTTGCAAACCCTGCCCTGGATCAAGTCCCATCCATGCTCATCAGTCATCATGCTTGCCAAAAGTCAATTCATGGAGTTAAAGCTTTCCCATTTATGGAGCATTTTTAGTATTTATTCTATCTCTAACTTTGTGATTTGTGCTTCAATGGACTGGGAGTCAGTCAATAAGTACTCACTTGGACAAAAGGAAAGGTACACACTTTTTTGATAAGTAATCGAGATATCGTAAAAAGTGTAAGGCGTCTCTAGGTACACAAGGAGTATATAAGATAAGCCAAAGATATAGGGTATTGAAAAATCATGAAAATTAATCTCTAAAGGAGAAACAAAAGCAAATATCCAAAGATACAGAGTGTTAAAAAATAAAGACTTAATCTCCTCCAAAATCTTCTCGCGATCCTTAAAACTTCTATAATTCATTTCCTTCTAAAGACACCACAAAAAGCACAAGGTACCATCTTCGATACCACAAGACTCCAAGTGTTGTCGACAGTCTACCAAGAAGCATACAAGTCAACTACTCATCTAGGCATAACCTAAGACAGCCCAAACTGACTAAAGAAAACACTCCACATAGTACAAGCAACCTAACAATGAAAAAGAAGATGATCCACAAACTCCCCATTTTATTTGTACATACAACACCAATCGACACAATGACGCGCCGCTTCTGAAGATTGTCCATGGTAAAGATCTTTTTTAGGGCCGCCAACCAAGCAATAAAGGCCACCCTCAACCAAGCCTTAGTTCGCCAAACACTCTTCCAAAGGAAGCGAAAACCATCATTATAACTCATGACACTATTAAATGATGTAACACCAAACAACCCTCTTTTAGAAGGGACCCACTACAACTTGCCCTCGCCTTCCCGTCTCACTCTCCATAAATATAACATCAGAAAAATGAGGCAAAGACATCTACCACCCAATCATGAGCAGCTCTAACAAAGCTCATATTCCACTGAATGGAGCCTCCAAGAATTTCCCTATGATCCGCAACAAAAGGCATCCTTTGTGCACCCAATACCAAATGATATTTAAACTCTTCGCCTAGCCCACCCCAAAGTAACTCACATTGAAGCTTCTCTATACAGTTTGTAACACCCGTAGGGAGAGGAAAGAATGACATGATGTAGGTAAATTGGAAAAAGTGCTCTTGATAAAGGTAAGCCTACAACCCTTAGACAAATACAATCTTTTTCCAACAAGCCAACCGACGTTCTATCTTCTCAATAACATCGTCACATATATGCTTGGCCTCATGGGAAGCCCCCAATGAAAGACCAAGATACTTCAAGGGTAGAGACGCAACCCCACAGCCCAAAATCCAATTCAACTCAATCACACTATCAACATTTCCAACAGGAACCAATTCTGATTTCTCTAAGTTCGTCTTCAAACCTAACATAGCTTCAAAACATAAGAATAAGCCCCGTAGATAACAAATAGAAGGTGAGAGAAGTCAGTCCTTGTCCCCACAAAGAAGCCTGACAACAATCCTCCACTTGCTACAGCAGAACTCATCCCACCCAACACCTCCATTACAATGACAAACATCAAAAGAGACAGAGGATCCCCTTGCCTCAAACTACAAGAGCTACTAAAAAAGCTGGGAGATCCATTCACCAACACTGAGAAACACACTGAGGAAATACAGTGAGCTATCTAATAGCACCATTTCCCCCCAAAACCCACACCTTCTCAGCATATACAACAGAAAATCTCAATTAACATCATTATAAGCTTTTTCTAAGTCCATTTTACAAATAACCCCCGGATCTTCATATCTCAATCTACTATCAAGGTTTTCATTGGCAATAAGAATAGGACATAGGATTTGTCTACCTTGGATAAACGCATTCTATGACTTAGAAATAATCTTCTCCAACACTATCTTGAGCCTGTTGCCTAGGATCTTAGAAATAATCTTGTAGATTCTACCCACTAGATTGATCAGACGAGGGGTCAACAGCCCCTAGAATCTTCAGAATGAGGACAAGGAACGTAGAATTTAGGCTCCTTTAGAACTCACCACTAGCATGGAAGTTACGAAAAACCTTTCAAAACAACCCAACAAGCTTAGAAGAAAACCATAGAGAGACCGTCAGGGCCAAGCGCCTTGTCACCGTTCATAGCTTTCACTACCTCCCACACCTCCCTTTCCTCAAAATCTTTCTCCAACCAACTAGCATCCACCTCATCAATAGAATCAAAAGAAAGACCGTCCACCCTTGGCCTCTAACTAAACTACTCGCTGTACAACTTTTTATAAAATTGGACAATGTGCTCGCTGATCTCCGACCGGTTGGTAGAAACTGTACCATCAATCAACAAGGAGTCAATGGAGTTCCTTCTTCTGTTGGAGTTAGCCATAATGTAAAAAAACTTTGTACACTTGTCACCTTCTTTGAGCCACAAGTTCCTAGATTTTTGCCTCCAACTAACTTCCTCCAAAAGAGTGGATTTTTCTAAATCACTAACAATTTATGCCTTCTTCATACTCTACTCAACACCTAAAGCCCTCCCTTCTTCTATGATATCAAAACCACATTTTTTTTTTAATGAAGGGAACTCCTCCAAAATAGGGTCACTTCGTGTACCCATCCCTATCAAGCAAATCCCGGACCCGGGCAAACCTCGGACCCGCGCAAAGCGCCCCCTCCACACGGATCAGGTAAGAGTCCACTTTGCAGGCAGGCATGGTCCCAATGAATTGTTTGCACCTAAGGGGATTTAAACTTTAGACCTGATGGGGATACCACCAAGACTAAGGCCCTTACCACTTAAGCTAATCCCTTGGGGTTATCAAAAACACATAGGTCTTCCAAGGGAATCTTCTTGTTCCACTATATTGCCAAAAAAACCTTCTCATTCCATCTCTTTAAACAAATTTCAAAGCCTTGAGCTTGCTAGCTAAAATAAAGCTCGGCGTGCCTTGGAAGAGATAAGAGTCCCACCACTATTTCAGCCTGTCCACAAAGCCCTCGGACTTTAGCCACATATTTTCAAATTTAAAGGACCTACTAACCCTATGAAAGTCATCACAGTCGAGGAGGATCGGAAAATTATTCGAGCAAAGTCTAAGAAGCCTCCTATGGTACACACCAGGAAACTGGGCTTCCCATTCCAAAGAAACCAGGATTCTACCAATTATGGACCAGGAGGGGATTGCTGATTATTAGACCAGGTAAAAAGTACCACCAACAAGAGGGAGGTCCCTTAGGCCCTGATCCAAATTGAAATCAGAAAACTCCATCATAGCTGATGTACCAATGCAAGAAATTACATTTTGTAGTTGGTAGAAATTTAAAAAGAAAAAAAAAAAGAGAGTTGAATGGTCAAAGGAGGAGGAGATGGTAGCCAAACAAAAGAATCAACAAACGAAAGAACATTTATTCTTCGAGGGGCTGAAATGTGAAGGCCAAAGAGAAGTTTTAGCTCTTTACAGAGCTGCAGAACATGTGAACAGTAAGAACAAGGTTCTCGTGCTTTCTTTCTGAAAAAATAAATAAGCCAACGAAGAGGAAGAAACATGTTTCCTTCTTTCTGAAGAATTCAATAGAAAAAAAAAATAGAGACAAATTATGTGCAGAAAACATGGAACAATTGGAAGACGTGTGGGAGAAACAACAAATAAAAGAAGCAGAACACACAGCTTGTGAGGCCAGCTTTTCTGTCAGACGTGTAGAGCCAACAAAATGACAAATTACAAAGGAAAATCGTGAAGGAAGGACCGGTTTTTAAAGGAGAGAACCAGTAGAGAAGAAAAATAAAGGCAGCAGCGTGAAATAAGGAAAAGAAAAAGGGAATTGTGTGAAACCAGAAATTTCCCAAGGGGCTGAAGACGTAATTGTGTGAGATGAGAAATTTCCAAATCAGGTGAAGAGGTGCGTGGGCAGAAAGAAAAGAAAAGAAAAAAAAAAGAGGGCGGGGGGGGGGGGTGTTCTTCTTTGTATAGAGGGACTAAGTCGAATGCAGAAAAGGGAGGTTTTTCTAAGACTGAAGAAGGACCCAACTAGTTTAATTCCTTGTTATTTTTAATTTCTTTTCTCTTATTTGTTAGAGTTTGATGTTTAGTACTTTGATTATGGGTTCAGTTCTCATAAGTACGAGTGGCTACTTTTCTAGCTAGGGTCATGGGTAAAGCCTAGTATTTTTCTTATGTGTTCTTGAGATTACTTTCTCCGTTATTCATGAATTAATGATTCAATATTGAGAATTATTTTATTTGAGAAAAATTTCATGTAACAAGTTTTTGATTCATTATGATTTTTGTTTGTGAAGAAATTCGTGGGCCTAACTCATCCCATAAAACCGGCTTCAACACCCTCCCTCACGTGCAGGCCAGTATTTTTTCTAGTCCTTGTCACGGGGTAAGTAGTGCGGGCTCATTCATCCTTGTGGTAAGCTCTGATCCCATGAAGAAATTTGTGGGCCTAACTCATCCAATAAAACCGGCTTCAACAGTATCAAATGCTTATTTTGTTTGATTTGTTATGATTAGAGAATCTATTGAATGCTTAATGTATCTTGTAACATGTTTTTGAAATCAAGTTTTCAATCAAACTCACACTCGATCGACTTTAATTTTTTAGTGCTTAATTGTTTTATTTTCTTATTAGTAGAGTTGATTTTCTACCTAGTTAAGTTAAAAAAGTCTCAAGAATATGTAATAGAATGCTAAATGAATCTTTGAAGCCCTAGTGTTTTCCCATTAATTTTCTCCAACTTCATTTTAATTAATTTAGTTTAGTTAATTTTAATTTTACTTTATATTTCTCTCCATTGCTCCACTTTTTAGTGGAAAAACAACAGCCAAGTTAATTTATTTTTCTGCACGATAATAGAACTTTTACTTTAGAGTTTATCATTCCAAGTGGATCAACTTCAGTCTCATCGAGAATTTATTACTTACAATAGTTTGCACTTGGGTTTGCAATCTTTTTGATGAAATACTTTGTTCTCTTGTCTAGAACTAGAGGCTGAGCCCCGCTGCCTACAGTGAGTTCAACTTCAATAGCTGTCAGAAGAGCCAAAAACAACTCCTCAAAACGCTCACACGAAACCCACAAAAGCCAATGGATTTCCATTGCTATTTGCACCAACCAATGAGCACTCAAGACTTGAGCCGCATGAATTCCCCAACACATAAGGGGATAAGAGCTTAGAGGGGTGTGCATAAAGAGGCTTCCACCCCATTGAAAAGCTCTATATCTCCATTTCCCCCATCGCACCTCAAATCCATCCCAGCCAAAGCAATCAAAGCAAAAGAAGAGCAGGGGGCAGAGGGATAAAATACCTGTGGGAGAGGAAATCCAAACTAACTACCCCCAATCGGTCCAGGGATGAAGGCACCAGCTGTTGAGTGGTGGAAAGATTGGGTCGGCGGGCTCTGATACGAGCTGAAGCTCACAAGTTGCCGTTGAACCAGCTTGTCTCGCTAGTGAACTTGGAGTAGAGAGCATCTCCAAGGGCTCTGATACTAGGTGAAGGCCGACAGTCATCCTTGCTGCTGCCCCAGGACCAGAGCCTCCAACCTTTGTTCTTCCCCACTCCTCCGGCCTAGGTTGAAGCTTGTCAATCAGACCAGCTAAGGTAGTGGACGGGCTAGACTCACGAGGAATGGTAGCTAGAGTGGCTTCCAGGAGTTGCCAAGTGGCGGTCGAGCCACCAGCTGAGGTCGACTCCCCTGGGTCACGGGGCTGACGCAAACCTGTGGCCTTCTTGATGTGTGAACCCAATAACCTTAATTTGGGCTTAAAGGCATGTTTGGGCCGACAACCCCCAAAGCCCATAGGGGCCTTTCCTTTTGAATCATGAGCCTTTAGCCTCGCGCTCGGGCCTTTACCTGGACTTTGCACATGTGGGCTTTGAGTTGATTTTGGCTTAGGCGTTGGACCCAAAATTCCACACACACATGGGCTTAAGCCCAAATCCATTCTTTTTAAACACCTCAGCACATCCTTTTTTATAGAATCAGAGACTTTCTAAAGGACCGTAATTCAATCTTATCACCAAAAAGGCTTTTGTCCCCTCTTTCAGTTTCTTCTCCAGCAAGCTCACCATCCCCAGACACAATGTCAGAGTCATCCCTTCAACATCAGCTTCCCCTTCGGTGCACACTTTTTCGGGAACGCGGAACCACCCTTCAACATTAGTGGCTTTGCTACCTTCACTGGAGGCTTCCATGCCTTCGCCAATGGGTTTCCAGAACCACCCATCACAAGAGGCACCTTTGCTGTTGACAATGATGGGTTTCCAAAGCCACCCATCAATGGAAGCATCTTCGCCGTAGACAATAGCACCTCTGCAAAACTCCTCTTTCCTCCCATCTCCGCCATGGATTTTGGTTTCGACGTTGATTTACTAATGCCACCATCGCAAATCGACTGGATGTATTTGACGACCACTTGTATCTCGGAAAGACATCCAACCTTTGTTGTTTCTCCCTTCCGGCACTAAGACAAAACCCCTCCTACCTCCACCATATTCCTCCACCACCAATAAGCATTCGTGACTGTTGGAGCAACACTGAGAAATGATATCGAGGAAGCCAGTTCGGGAACGTTTCCAAAAGGCCGAAGAGTCCTTCACTGTCATCAACTCCTCAACGATGTCTACTAAGCAACAACTATCAATTGCAAGTAAATGGACCGTATGACTCCCCTACATTTCTCACAAATCCTCAATCCAGTAGAGCTAAACTCCACTGCCAACTCAAAACTTTGGACTCCACGGAACACTGCCTTAACAACTCCATGACAAAGCCAAAAATAAAAGGACAAATGAGGGACGTTAGAATGCACCTCCCACGCCGCCAAAAGAGAGAGAGAGTCTATCACTCACCAAACATAAACAGTTAATCTATGGTACTGTTTCAGATCTTTCAAAATTCACGTGACTGTTAATGAGCTTACAAGGTTTACACCAAAAGGGATTGGTTTGATCAATAGCTACAATTCAGGGTTCGAAAGGCACACACTACACCAGGTGATTTATTCTATCTAGTTAGTACTGGACCAATTATTAAGGGTATAAGAACAACTGCTACATCAGGAGATTTACACACACGTCATGACAATGGGAAGCAGGATTTAACATAAAAGAATTAGTATAGGCACACACAAAAGGAAAAAGTTCTCCAAACATACTGACCTGCAACAGAAGAACAAGTAGTAGAAGATTAACAGTAAAGCTCCATTGATTCATTCAATGGAGCTTTATTTGTTTGATCTAGTAAGGGGGGTGTTGGCTACATACAGAATTTTTCTTCTACCTAGACATTAATGTAATTATATATTTCGAAGTTATGATCAGAGGCATTCTTGTGATTTTAGCTGCACATATCTAGACAGTTGTTTTATTATGAGTTGATCAACTACATAATGTTTTTGGAAACGTGGTCAGAACTAATAGAATAACGAAAATCCACAGAAAAGAAAAAAGGACATGAAATAGCCTATGAACTACAAAGAATTCAAAATGTTCACCTGAACAAACTTGGCAAATCCAGAACCAAGGGGAGATCCATTATACAAAGCCATTGAAGCCCCATTTAACAATGAAGCATATACTAGCCAAGGACCCATCATCCACCCAAGATTAGTGGGCCAAGCGACAACATCACCTTTATGGATATCCATATGGCACCATGCATCTGCAGCCGCTTTGAAAGGAGTTGCATTGGTCCATGGAATTGCCTTTGGCTCCCCTACACCACGAAAGAAGTTCAGTTAAGCATTTCAGCCGACATTATCTGACCTATTGCCAGTTCTGAAGCAGAGAAAATGTAGTACGATTTAGAATTGAATCAATCCTTTTCCCAAATTGTGCTTGACTGGTACCATTTCGCTCCCTCTTGCCCTAAGGAGGGGGGGGCACCAAGCTTTGCATCCATTCTAGATTTATTATGCGGAAAATAGGATATTCAAGGGAAGATACAATTGAATTTTCAATTGTAAAAGATTCATTATCAATAGCTCTTTGGACTAGAAGCATATTCTCATGCATGTTAATTTTTCCAATTGGAATTATGGATGGCAAGCATGAGTTCTTCAGATGGCAAGCATGAGTTCTTGAGGTCAGTTTTAAAGTTAGTAAAATCACCTGATAGCTTTAATAATGTAGCAAACTTCTTAACACCCAATTTTACCAATAAATCTTTTAAACTCAGTGATTACTCTGTACACCTTTTTTCTTATTCCTATACCACTCTTTGATTTCTACAACCTTAAAAGTTGTCCAATACCATTTACAGATAGGACAATCCCTTCGTTCTCTCTCTTTTTTCTTTCCTCTTTTTTATGTTTTTTGTTTTTCACTTCCCCCTTGGAACAAATAGGACTCTCATCTGACCTTGAATTCCACAGAGAACCTTCAGTAGGGCAAACGGCATGAATGAATTGTGCTAAGAATATCAAATGCAACAAGTCAAAGGCAGGCAGCAAAACGAAGCAGCAATAAATTTGCCAAAACCCACTTGAAAAGAAACAGACTTACACCAGCAAAACTACCATCTCCATCAGATTAGAAACAACTGGTGGAAATCTCTACTACTTCAAATGCATTTGCCACAACTTCAGAAGACTTTCATATTAAAAATTACTTTTACCAAACTCTCTTTCCATATTTTTGTGTTTCTACGGTTCTCTATTCTGTTTTGATAAATGGAGCCCCTTCTGGATTCTTTAGTAGCACTCCGGGCTTACGACAAGAGGATCCGTTGTCTTCTTTACTTTTTGTAGTTGTTATGGAGGCTTTGAGTAGGATGATGGCAGCCCCAGTAGAAAGAGGTCTTCTAGATGGTTTTTTAGTGGGGTCAAGAAATAATGCAGGAATGGTCGTGTCGCATTTGTTGTTTGCAAATGACACTTTGATCTTTTGTGAGGCAAATGGTGAACATATTCGTCATCTGAGAAGTCTTTTTTTATGTGTTGAAGTGGTATTAGGGTTAAAGATTAATCTATCGAAGTCAGAGATCATTCCAATTGGTGAGGTGAATGATATAGAAAGTTTTGGCTAGTATTTTTGGGTGTTGGGTGGCTTGGTTACCAATGAAATATTTGGATCTTCTGTTGGGGGCACCATACAAGTCAACTTCTGTACGGAATGGCATTGTCGAAAAAATGGAAAGGAGGTTGGCAGGTTGGAAGAGGATTTATCTATCGAAGGGAGGGAAGTTGATGTTGATTAAAAGTACCTTGTCCAATTTACCCACATATTATTTATACAAGTCAACTTCTGTACGGAATGGCATTGTCGAAAAAATGGAAAGGAAGTTGGCAGGTTGGAAGAGGATTTATCTATCGAAGGGAGGGAAGTTGATGTTGATTAAAAGTACCTTGTCCAATTTACCCACATATTATTTATCTTTGTTTCCTATTCCTTTGGGTGTGACGAACAGGTTAGAGAGACTTCAAAGAGATTTTTTATAGGGTGGTATCAATGAGTATAAATTCCATTTAGTTAAAATAGTCTAAGATCTGTTATCTGTTCTCTTATGCATTATGGTGGTTTGAGAGTTAGAAACTTGAGTAAGTTTAATCAAGCTTTGTTGAGTAAATGGTTATGGCAGTTTGCTACGGAAAGGGATGTGTTATGCCATTTGGTTGTGGAAGCAAAATATTGTTCTTTGAACGGAGGTTGGTACTAAGGAAGTTGAGCGGCCTTTTGGTGTTAGAGTGTGAAAACATATTCGGAGGGGGTGGGGAGGTTTCTCAAGATTTATCAGACTTCAAGTGGAAGATGGTTCTCAAATTAGATTTTGACATGATATTTGGTGTGGGGATCATCCACTAAAGGAAGCCTTCCCGAAGTTATTTAGTATTGTGCGATGAAAGGAGGCATGGGTTATGGATAATATGCAGGTTTCTAATGGAGTTATTCAATGGAATATATCTTTTTTACGAGCCGTACAGGATTGGGAGGTAAATGTGGTGCTCGCATTTTTTGGGGTGTCGTACTCTTAGACGGAGACAAGGTGGGGAGGATCGTATTCGGTAGATTCCTTCAAAGAGGAAGAAGTTTGAGGTGCAGTCATTTTTTCACGAATTCTCTACTTTGGGGGATTCTTCTTTTCCTTGGAGGAGTATTTGGAAAGTTCAAGTACCCCTGAGAGTGAGTTTTCTTGCGTAGACGTTGGCTCTTGGTAAGTTTCTCACTTTGGATAATCTAAGAAAGAAAAGAATGATAGTGGTAGAATGGTGTAGCATGTGTAAGAGGAGCAGAGAAACTATTGATCTTCTTCTTCTTCACTGCGAAGTGGCAAGAATCTTATGGAATGTGATATTTACTCTTATTGGCGTCATATGGTTTATGCCTGAAAGGGTGATAGATACGTTAGCTTGTTGGAGGGGTCATGTGAGTAGTCGTTTAGCTCTAGGTGTGTGCAGAAAAGCCCCGTTGTGCTTACAATGGACCATTTGGACAGAGTGGAATGCAAGATTTATTGAAGATCATGAAAAGTCGAAGAAAGAGCTCAACAACATTTTGCTCAACTCACTCTTTACTTTTGTTTTTTTTTTATAAGTAAGCAAAAATTTTATAAAAAGCGTAAGGCGCTCCTAAGTACACTAGAAGTATACAAGAGGAAACCTAAACAGAAAAGCATGAAAAAAGAAAATAAACCCCAAGCCCCCACAACCACAAAAATCCCCTAAACTCGCAAACACGACCTATTTTTAACCCGGCCGGACCCAATACTTCCAACATCAAAGTTAAGGGAACATTTAAATTTTTCCGTTCCCTCCAACCCTTTGATTTTAAAACAGAGCCCCCTTCGTCCGCAAACACACCCTCCCGCATATGACCCTCCTCGATGTCGCTCAACAGATCGAGGAAGCCTTTCTCATCTCCCCCACACGAGATACCCAAAAGTGGAGCGATCGCCAACGCATTAGCTACAGCCTCAGGGTATCTATTAGCCTCCAAGACCCCATCCTCAACCTCATCCCCATCCTCTGAGATGTTCCACGGCAGATCAAAAGCTTCCCTAAGCACTTTACACCTCTCAGAAGATATCCCAAAAGATTGTCCAGCCTCCGAAGTGAAACCGACAGCAGAAGATTGCCCAGGCTCGGGAGACCGACGTGAAACCCCGCCACAGGGGCGAGGCATGAGAAAGCACTGCCAGAGCATACCCTTCGCCGGAGAAGAATGAACCAAGGACTTACCAGCCTCCCCACTCTTTACTAGTATAGGGGCATTTAATATTTCTTATTTTTCTACCTTTTGTGAACTTTTGTTCTACTTTTAGTCTTTAGTGGGGACTATCTTTGTACACATCATGTATACAAGAATTGCGCCATTCTGCGCTTTTAATGAATTGAATTACTTATCCAAAAAAAAAAATCCATAATTAGTCAAAAATAAAACTCTACTATATATCTACAATACTCTACTACTCGAAAAATCACGTCAGGCACTTGCTAGGAGGTGAGTGACATCCAGCATTGAAAAATGCCTCAGTTCTAAGCCATCAAGAAAATTTTGACAATCTCAATGTTAATAGGATTTTCAAGTTATGGTACCAATTTTGACTTCTATTTTAAGAAGGATGAAGGTTGGCACTCAAATTAAATTTGAAACCTTAGCATTTTCAAAAGTAAACTATTGGTCCTTCCACAAAAGTCCATTTTGCAATGTTAAAAATGAAATGAAAAGATAAAGAAAAGAAAGCTTTGTGAGGATTAGCTTGAATTTTAAGTTACCTGTAGTTCCAGACGAGAAAAGGATGTTTGTAAATGCTTCTATTGATTGTTCTACCGCAGCAAATTCATGTTCCCTGCATATTTTGATGTGAAACATGGAAAAAAATAAGAACGAAAAATCAGTGGTATCAGAGTGTCAGTAATGAGTTGGCAAATACGATGTGAAACACATCCAGTACATTAATATCAAAAAATTAAACTGGTTGATTAAACAATTAATGGAGAAGGGAACAAGAAATTACTGCTACCAACTCTTCCACATATTAAATAAACTTATAACATCTTACAATTATATGCCCAGAGTTTGTGTTACCACTGAGTCATGCAGTTTCAAGAAAGCTAATTCAAAGCGCAACTGCTCAAGGTTGCTTTTAGTATCTCAATGTACATGATGAGTTCTCCACCGTTTGCATTGTATAGTAACTAGGAAGGGACGATGAAATCCCTTCTTTGGACGTGGAAGGGACAACTCGTGAAGGCTAAACAGGAGGTGGATAAGGCATGGAAGATGGTTCTAGAAGGTCTTGGAGGTGTTAGGCTGCTATCCTGGCTCTGGGCGTCCCACAAGCCTTTTTTTGTTGGGAGGGCTAAAAAGGTAGAGGGTTGGGCCCCGAAGCAGAAGCCCAAGTCCAAGGTTCAGCATTTTCCAAAGTCCGTTTCAGGTTGGGGTGCTCTTGGGCCGGGTCTTGAGCATAAGTCATTTGGCTTTTTTATTCTGCCGAAGCCCATTAAGGCCCACAAGAAGCCCATGTCTAAGAGGACTCTGCAAGAAGGCCTGGACCCAGGTCTGGACTCCTCATTGGGTCGTGGAGGCCCAAGATTTTTAGATCAGCGGAGGAAGCAGCCTAGCTTGCCGGCAGTACAGGCGTCATCGTCCTCGGGGACAGCTAGTTCTTCTGGTGGGTCTGTTACAGCTCCAGCAATGGGAGCAGCCCAATTCCCGATCTTTGCTTTTCCGGCGTCTTCGTCGGAGCCCATAACTCAGTTGTTACCTGCAACCGTGAGTTCTGAAGGTTGGCAGCATGGGGCTTCTTCAGTGAGGATTGATATAACCAATGGGTCTCCTCAGGTTCTAGCGGTGGAAGCAGACCTCCCGGGCTTTGCCCCTCTAGCATATTCGTCGGAGCCCATGGCTCAACCATCACTAGTGACAACAAGCCTCGAAGCCTACTAGTCTAGGCCTTGTTCGATGGTGCAGTTTGAGAGCGCCGATGTTCAACCCATGTCCCTGATAGTGGTGGAGACTAAGCCAGTGAAGTGCTATAATAGTACAACAAAAGATAGTAGGTTTTCGAAGATGGATGATAGTCTAATTGCTGAGGCAATGTCGATGTTCACTGCTCCGCCAGTTCTGCCTATTGTTGTGTTGCCAGAGCCGTCTGTTAAAATTGCAGTTGCTGTGAAGGCTGATGTTCGGAAATCTCCTCCGGCGAGGGGTTTTCTTCGGCGGGGGTTTCTTAGACCGAGTTCCTCTGCATTGCCAGTAGATCCTCAGCCTACGCCAGATGCGTTGGTTGGTGTCTTGTCGTCGGCTCTAGTGTTAAGAATGTTTGTCCTGAGGTGGGGGTTTCCGGTGATAAGAATCAGACAGTGGCTCTGCTGATAGCGATCAATGAGAATAATCTTTGAGAGATTAAAGGGGCATGCTCTTATTCCAAAGACAGAAGGAAGCTACTGAATCTAGAATGTTCCATAAATCATAATTCCACAGGCGCATCCTCTAGGCGTGTAGGAAAGGCAAGGCTCACGCTTGCTAACGTTGAGTGCTTCGTGTGGGCTTTGAGTTTGAGGGTTGTTTGGTGTATGAGGGTTTTGGGTTCGAGGCATGTATTTGGTGGTTTTTCTTGGTTGGATTCTGTTCGATGTTCGCTTGTTTGGGCTTTTCTTTTGTTTGCTTTTTATAGGTATTTCCTACATACTGCCTGTGTACTTTGGGGCGCCTTTCGTTTTTAATAAAATTTTACTTATTTAAAAAACGGAAGGGATGAGAATTCAGAACTCAAAATTTTCATGTCTATTCAAATATAGAAAGCTCAGCATCACTTCAATAACCTTCTTCTGTCATGCTAGGTGAGAATATTATATTGAACATGCTAGCTTGGACCATTGGATTCAGCACATCAATATTCCACATATGACCAAAAAGCATTTTTGTTTCATTTCATCTCTAGATTCTAGGCCCAACCAAAAGAGAGAAAAAAAATGCACAAAACCCAAATTCATGTAAGTGTTCGGTGTTGTCCTTCAAGTGTTAAAATGTTATGCCATTGTTTCTTGAATGATGTATACATATAAAATTTTCTCTATCCAAATATTAAGGTAAGGAGTTACATAACACTTCAAGACAAAAGAACTTATGCTTAAATACAAGCTACACTCGAGGGTCGGCGCGCTCTTCGTGTAGGGCAGCAGAAGTTGTCGGGTGGTTGGTGTTGGAGGATCATGCCATGTTTGAAATGGGTCAGGCTGTGGGGCGTGTGAAGTATGGGTGGAAGGCTTTGGGTTTGGGCTTGAAGCCCATCTCAGGCCCTTTTGGTCTTAAAGTGGGTCAGGCTGTGGGGCGTATGAAAGTTATGGGCGGAAGGCCTTGGGTTTGGGCTTGAAGCCCATCTCAGGCCCTTTTGGTCTTAAAGTGGCCAAGGCCTTGAAGACCCGCATTCTTCCCAAGAGGGCTCTGAAGGCTAGCCTGGTCCCAGGTTCTTTTTCTGCTCCGCGACGGAAGCTACACAGGTTGACGACGACCCAGGCGTCCGTGCCCGTGGGTCCGGTTGGCTCTCTCGATGGGTCTGCCTTGCCTTCGGCTCCGGCTCCGGCTCCCGGTTCTGAGTTATCAAAGATCTTCGATGTGGGTCTTGGGTCATCGTCGGATTTTGAAGTGGACCCGGCTTTGGGGTGTTGTCGCATTTCTCCGGAGACATCAGAGCCAGCTGTGATGAATGGGTTCTTCAGATACAAGGGGTTTGCTCCTCTAGCCGACGTTGGTATCTCTGTGGATCCGTGTGTCCTTACGGCGGCTGATGTTCCTCGGAAGTCGAACAAGCCCTTGCACTTCTACAATCGTAAGCACAAGGTCAAGAGGGCTTCTAAGATGGATCTGGGTCTGCTTGCAGGTGGGATGATCAGCGTTGCGCCTGGGGCTGTGCCGCTGGTAGGGAATCAATGCTCGGTTACGGGTGGTTCTTCCGGGTTGTTCTCGGCGTTTGAGCCCGTTGGCATGACGGAGTCCAAGGTGAAGGGCCCTCTCCTGTCTTCCACAGTTGAGGCCAGTGCTGTTCTTGGCCCCCCGTCTGGTAAGTCTTTGGCTCTTTCTTCTCCGACGAGGGGTCTTTTTCAGCGGGGCTTTCTTAACCCTCGTTCTCGGCCTCCCTTGCTGGTGAACAACTCGGAGACTGGGAGTTCTTATGAGAGGATAACCTTAGACTCGGAGACTCGTGCAGTTGCGGGGGCTGACAGATACTCTGAGGTTGTGGTCAGGTCGACGGCTGTTGCTCCAGCTTTGGGG
This sequence comes from Betula pendula, assembly GCA_900184695.1. Lineage (NCBI taxonomy): Eukaryota > Viridiplantae > Streptophyta > Magnoliopsida > Fagales > Betulaceae > Betula > Betula pendula. The sequence continues at coordinate 34,238 of FXXK01001560.1, read as the reverse complement.
ATTACCTTTGCGGGGGATGAGAAGAGGTTTATGGATCTTTTGAATTCCATAGAGGAGGAACAGCATCAGGAGGATGGGGGCTTTGTTTCGAGACCCAAGGGGTGGAGGGAGAGGAAAAATTTGGAATGCTCTCTCAATTTTGATGTTAGAGGTATTGGATCTAGCCGGGGCAAAAAGAGGGCATGTATGCCGGTTTAGGGTGATTTGTAGCCGGGGTAATTTGTCAGGGTTTGTCGGGTTTTGGGTTGTGTTTTGAGGGCTTGGGTGTTTGTTCGTTTTGTGCCTCTTTGTATCCTGCTTGTGTACTCAGGGGCACCTTACGTTTTTTATAAAATTACTTAATAATCAAAAAAAAATATTTATACTTGGAAGAATTTAGGGATCATGGATATCGTTAAATCACTACTTATATCAAAAATTTAAGCTCAAGAAACGGTGAATTTCCTCATTTGTTTAATATTCTATCATTCCTCTCACATGGACTCAAATTCACCTTTAATAAGTGAAGCCTAATATGTCAAATATTTAATTGAAATAGGAAGTAAGCTACAAAGTCAATTGTCGAACTCAGGAACAATACTTTAATATTGTGTTGAATCACCAATTATCCCAAAAGCTTAAGCTAATAAGAAAAAATGAATTTAATCATTTAATTTTTTTATAAGTAATAGAAAAATATCATTAAAAGTGTAAGGTGTCCCTAAGTACACAGGAATTTAATCATTAATTACTTTTCTAATAGATAAAAAATTATAGGTTAAAAAGATAGCATACTTGAAATCTTTTACTCTTTCTAGAAAATCATGCCAAGAAATGTCACCATCCCGCAAGTTCATGCTGAAGCTAGAACCTCTTGTGGGGATAACAATTGCCATAGGTGACTGAGCCTCCACAATTCTACTGCAGGACTGAAAATACAATGTGAGGTATATTGTAATAGGAAGCAAATAGAAAAGCAGGTAGTTCACCCATAGATTAAGGATAATCAAAACTTCACCTGTACAATGGTAGACTTTTGTCACCACGAATAATCAAATCCTGACAAAATGAAAAACAGTTTGAAGAAAGAAGATGACTAAGCAAGTACACTGCATTTAATGGGGGTAGGATACAATAACCTAAATTTCGGTGTCATAAAACAAATTTTGACAAGTTGAACTACGAACAAGCTTGTAGAAGCAATAAATCTTACAGATTAATGTTTTAAAAAAATTAAAAAAAAAAAAAGCAGCTCAACAAGAGTCTCATTCTTTATCGTGGAGGGATGAGTGGAATAACCCTAAGCAGATCATCTTACTGAACTCTTTCATATCATATCTTTATGCAAAACTGATAAATAGAGTCTTGAGTTGCAGAGAGACCCTTCAAGTGAAATATGCATTTGAAAATGCAATAAGAGCATAAAGTTCCATAATGCAAAAAGTTTGTTCTTTTTACATCATGCAGCATCAGTTCGACAAAACAAAATATTCAAGATAAAATGTTAAATGTCCTCCACAAAAGGAAAAGAAAAAAGGGTAATAACCTGAGTAAATATGGCTTTTGCTTCTGATATTTTCAGTCTTGTTGCTATTTCAATTGGAGCAAAACTATCAGCTATGGACACAACTGCGTAGCCTGCCAGAACGATAGCCAGGTAGATAACCACAGAATTGACATTCATCGGCATATCAATTGCAACTGCAGACCCTTTGTCCAAGCCCAGTGTTTTGATTGCGTGGGCAACTAACCTAGAAATTATAGAGCCAACAGAACATTTGAGTTACAAATATTCAAGGATAGACAGGCTGCAGGCAAATAATATAAAAAATATACATAACTTGACAAACAATTATTAACTCATTAACTAGAGGAACATATATTTACGTAACTTTACAAACTTCATAACTATGAGCTGAAAATAAGCTTTCAGAATCACCTAATTAAAACATGCTTAAAGCTATCATGCCACAAGAAGATCGAGTTGTGTGTTTGGTGATGTTGAAACATCCAAGTTCCCACAAAAGCAACATGGCATTATTTGATATAACACCTACTGATGAAATTAAATTAACCTGCACATACTTTTCAATACTAAAGTTTGTAACAGAACCCCGATAGCGTCATGAGTATTATTATCAAGCAGGGTTTCTGGGAACTCAATTTTTTGAAATTTCCTCATGCAGATTAAAACAGAACTATGATTGAACATTACATAAGAACACTTGAATGAGTAAAGCAGAACATATAAGCCATACATGATCCGTACTGCAACACTTAGAGAAGATAACTTCCTACTCTGATGGTGTTAACACACCAAACTTTTTTATTTCTTTTGTTAAAAACCTCCAAGCAAATATCATCACAAAAGAAAGTTTGACAATAGTATACTCGTATCGTGACAGCTTCACATCTAACTGACTACAAAAGGAACCAAAAAAAATATGTTGTAGAAAATTACATATGACACATAGATAGAAATAAAACCCCAAAACCACCTGCATACACAAATTACCTGCCACCAGACTGCAAGAAGAGGCTATTATGATGAAATCCAATGATGCCATATGATATATATAAGAAAGCATATTTTTATGTACTGCGAAATAGTATCAATAAGCTATTTGGAGCACATATCCATCGGTTTATGTCTATACCTTTGATTGTGTGACGTAACGAGTACCATAGCATCACATACATGTACGTTCCAGATAATCTAATTAGCATTGTACAACAAATTATACCATATTACATGTGACTTCAACTAGACAAACTGAACTGGATGAAAAGTAGCATACCAAACCTCTGCACGAAATTCCCGGAGTGTCATCTTGTGTACAGGAAGATCATCGTTCCCTTCATCGCGCCATATTACCACTATATCATCCAAACTTCTCTCACAATTTAAACTCAAGCAATTCTTAGCCGGATTCACAAATGCTCCGGGAAGCCACTGACCACCTGGGTGTGACGAATTGCTGTCCTCAAATGTACTCTCACGTAAGATACATTGGGGAGGCACAGAAAAAGACAAGCTCATTTCATCCAATACAGTTTTCCAATAAACCTAGCAAACAAAGGACAGGAAGCCAGATTTATGAAGAAGTTCACCATCCAAATTCATGCAAAATTCAAAATTAAATAGAAAGACAACCTTTTTCCGTGTACTGGGTGGTGTTTTGCGCTTTTAATGATGTTTTGATTATTTATAAAAAAAAAAAACTAAATATAGAAAGACAACCTTGATGTGATATTAGTACTACCTCGGGGTTTGAGACTGAAAATTCCTGGAAGTCAGAGAAGCTTGATATTGGATCCTTATATTTTGGACCCAAAAACTCTTTTCCCCGCCTTTCTAATAGCTGGCCAACGTTTGTTGAGATCGCATTTTCCCTAGTGATGCAATAAGCAGCAGTGGGATATAAGGACTTGTATTTCCATAACATTTGTTTTTCGCTAGGAGTATCAATAGCAATTGTACATCTTAGACACACACACAAACACATGAAATTTAAAGATGTGCATGCACACGCATATTCATACATAAACACGTTCTTTTTTTTTTCGTAATCAAAAAAAAAAAAATTATGTCAAGATATGAGAATTATACAATTCAATTGGTTGCCAATCCATGAAATTTATTCATTTTTTGATAACTTACTGTACTAAATTGCCTAAATCGTCAGTACACACAATATGAACATCAGCATGCAAAAACAGCAAAGGTATATAAACATCTGGAGGTGGTACCGTTTCGTTTCCTTTTGAAAAAGAACTTTTCCATTAACAATTTTCGTCGGAAACAAATAGAGGTTAAAGAATATGAGTAAGGGTATTAGGAGAGCATACGGGTCGGGTATCCAAGCGGGCGGGTCGAGACCGTAGTTCCTGTAGCAACCGTAGTACATCATCTGGTGGAAGGAGAAGGGTAGGTCCGGGCTGAGCACGCACTTGGAGATATTCCGCCACGTGTCGGGAGTGGCAGGTCCGTAAATTCGGATGATCTCGGTAAGCCTTTCAAGGAGTCCCTCTGCGAGTTCCAGTGAAACCCCCAGCGCTTCGATGTCGGACCTCGTGATAGAGTCTAGGGCCTTGAAAGCCATTGCTCTCTCTCTCTCTCTCTCTCTCTCAGAGCTTTCAGAGAGTGCGTGAGAGTTAAAATTGTATCAATTCAAGCAATATTCCCACGGCTCCAATGACTATCTAATTTGTAATTTCTTTCAAACTCTCAATTCAAACAATATTCTCAACCTATAAGAAAATTATAATATATTTTTGTTCGGAAACAAACCATCATTAACGGCCCAGATCAAGAAGGCCACATTCGCAGCCCAAATCGGCCATCGCGACCCTCAAGTAGGCCCAGTAGGCTCGTTGCAAGATCAAGGATCCACGTCCTCTACAATCTCTTGACCCCGATTGGAGACTTATTGTGGTAGTAAAAAGAGAGAATAGTAGGGTTGATTAAACAAGGTTGAAATGTTAAAGAGTAAGGAGAAAAATGAAATGTTTATAATTAATAAATTAATAAGAAGTAATTGATAATTTGAGCAGAACATATTTTTTTGGATGAGGATCTCCTATAATTTTAAATAAAGTGTAAGTTATTAAATTACGAAATTTAAATAATTTTTTTTTCATCAAAATGTTTAAAAAATGTTATCTATTAAAAATGTGACATGTTACAGTTGATAATTTGGTATATTTTCATCATGCTTGTACTCTCTATGTTGTAAAAAAAGTTTTAAGCAAAAAATTGTATTTTAATTTTTTTTAAAATAAGCGTCTCCGCAAAAGTGAAGAATAAACGTTTTGAAAGATAAATTTTTTTTATACCTACCTCAATAACATACCACAATTTTAATATATGACATTTTGCAAACGTTTTAATATAAAGAAATGGCCTAAATTCTATAATTTGAAAATTCACGCTTCCTATAAATCGTATAAGACCGTAATCTTATTTTCTCACCCCAATTCAATTCACTTTATCCGAATTGATTTTTAAAAAAAGAATTCACACACGAAAACCAAGGAGAGAATACACGCTTAAATATTTTTCTTTTTCTTCTTCTTTTATTTTTCTGGGGCAAAATTAAAAAATAAAGCCTAAAGAAAAAAAATATTGCTATTGAAGATGAGTCATAGAGTTTTGTACTCTCTATAAGCTCTTGATTTCGATACGTACTTTGTCTTGTATCTACTGCAGTTTTGCCGAGCATTAGTACCAGCTTGTTTAAAATCCCATTTCCTTTTTTAATGTTAGAAAAATTGTTAAAAAAAATTTGCAGTAACTTTTTTTATTGTTTCTTAAATTATAAAAAAAAGTTATTTTCTTCGTCTAAGAAACAAAAAATAATTTTTTTAACATTATTTTAATATAAATGTCATTCTCTTTCCTCTCTCTTCCTTTATTATTTATTTCAAATAAATTTTAATTGATTTTTTTAAAACATTTAATTTAAAAAATATATATATAGTGTAAAAAAATGATAAAGAGAAATTACTATAGTATTTATTTAAACCAGAATGCAAAAATTTGTTTAGTAACTTACACCGAAAAAACATCATTAGTACTTAACGGTAAAAGAACCCTTTTTTTTACTTTTAATCCTCTGGTTGAAAGTGAAAAATTACATGACCGTGATGCCACCCCTACATACTGTGATGTACTCAAATTCCTCAATTTAGCTTGTTTGGCAAATGGTTTTTGATTTTGGGTGGAGATTGTTGACTTTTGATGTGATATAAATAGAAGAATGTTGTAAATTTTTTATATAGAAAGTGAAATTTTATTTTTTGTGAGTATTTTATTTGAATAGTAATAAAAAAATATTTAATGTGATATAAAAATTAAAAAATAAATTATTAAAAAGTAATTGATGTGATATAAAAATAAAAATATATTTTCTTTTAGAAATCAAAATCATAAACAATAGAATCCAGGTTGTTTGCCGAACAGGTTCTCTTTAGTAATCTAAGTGCCCATGGTGTCTGATTAGCTCAGTCCAATTTTCACCGGAGCAAAAGCCCACTAACGGATCATCTGATACGCCAACTCATCAGCTCCTTGATTTACGTGAAAACCGAACCATAAAAATCACACATTCAAAACATGAATTCTATAAACAATTTTTTTTTTTTTAAAAAAGAAATCAACTAAACATGTTTCTTAATTCTATTTTTTGTTTTTCAATATTCAAAAAAAAAAAGAACTTTTTTTTTCAAAATTTTAAAAATCGAAAACGAAAAATGAAACCACAGTAAAGGCTTTCAGATTCTTTTATATATTTTTTTTTATGTTTTTAAAATTGTGAATACTATTTTTTTAAAAAAAAATTATGTTGAATGAATAAAAAATAGAAAATAAAATGGAAAAACATATTAGGATGGTGAATTAAATTGAATATAATTTTGAATTTATGTTTAAGGTGAGAGTGTGTAACGCCCTATAAAATTATTAAATGATAATTTTTTTTTTTAGGGAAAAGGGCGTTTCAATTGATAGTAAACATATGAAGATATAATGCTCCAAATAAATATATCCACAATACTAGGTGGAATTTCTTCAATAAGTATATGATCCTCTCTAATTTGCAAGGCATTCTTAGTAGGTGGTGGGCTGCTTCATATAAGTGACGACAGACATGGAAAGTCCACCAAGAGTGGAAATGTTTGCAGAATTAAATGTTAATTACTTCATGGTTCGTCTATCCATCCTTAAACCACATGAAATAAGACTTAGCCTCGTTTGGTTGCGGAATGACTATTTCATTAGGAAAAAAATAGCTATTTCTGGAAATAGAAGAAGGTGGAATGGAATAGTTATTCATATTCCTTATTTTGGTTGAAACGATGGAAAAAACACTAAATAGGAATTATTGTATTTGATATAGTGGAATATGCAGTGAAATAGAAATTATATTGTAATCAAATTTCTTAAAATGACCCTATAATACAAATATAATTTAAGGACGTTTTCTTCTTTATTTTAAACAAAACTGTTAAGCTATAATTTTTTAAAAAAAAAAAAAAGAAAAACTGTCAAGTTTTTTTAAAAAAAGTTCGTTGTTTTTTTGTAAAAAAAAAAAAAAGCATATCAACAAAATCATCATATCACCCATCAATTTTATTTTATTTTTAAAAAAAAAAAAAAAAACGAAAAGCACATCACCAATGGTTTCATAAATACTAAAAAAAAAAAAAAAAATTGATGTTGGAGTGTGATGAGCTTTTATGAGAAGATGCTGCAATAATTCTATTCCTGTAGGAAAGGAAATGTATTCCTCTCATTTTTAAAAGGAATACCTATTCGTCTTCGTTAAGAGAATAAGGCCTCGTTTGGTTTGCGGAGTGAGTATTTCATTAGGAAAAATAATATTATTCCTAGGAATGGAGATGAGTAGAATGAAATAGGTTATTCCTATTCTTGTTTGATGACAACATATATGCTTTAATAAGAATTGAACTAAAATTACCAAAAAACCCTCTCCACTTTATTTATATTTTTTTTTTAACTCAAAAAAATTTTTTTTTAAAAAAAAAATAGTAAAACCACAGTGGGTGCCGACCACCCATTGTGGTGTCGTCAACCCACTGTGGAACGCGGGGTCGGTCGCAGCACCCTCCGGGACCACCGACTCAACGTTCTGGGATTTTAATTTTTTTTTTTTTTTTTTTGGATTTAAGAAAGAAAATAATTTTATTTTTTTATTTTTTTTTTAATTTTGGACAAAATTGTCAATTCGTAAGGAATAGCTATTCCCTCTAATTTTTGAAAGGAATAGCTATTCCTCTTCGTAAGGAATAGCTATTCGTCTTCGTAAGGAATAACCCTTAACCAAATAAAGAATGACTATTCTATAAGAATAGTCATTCGCATCTAGGGGTGCTATTCCGCAAACCAAACGGGACCTAAGTATTCCTATGATGTAGCGCTCTACACAAATAAAGGAATGACTATTCCATCCAGGACCTATTCCACAAACCAAAACGAACCTTAGGAGTTAGGAATATCTGTACTTCTCTCGAGAAATAGAGTTATTAAAAGAATAGCTGGGAATCACTATAATTTCCACCAAAGTTATGTCAATTAATTGATAACCCGGAAGTTATTTGTAGTGTAACTAAATCAGTTAACTGATAGCTGACTGAATTACACTCATCCACTAAATATTTAGAGTAAATAGCGTAAATGAAAATAGTTGATCTAACTTTAATAAATCTTTGATAACAAAATTTATCATGTAAAAAGACACAAAGCTTTCAAACAGACAACTAATAAATTACTTAATCAAACCTGATAATATGGCCATTCGCTCGCCAGTCTTTAACCAGCTTTTGCCTATCAATATCCTGGAATCCTGTCAAATTTGTAAAACACTTAGGTATTTTACGTAAGAAAACAGTAATTGAATAAATCCATTGATTAGTAAGTAAAACATTGATGAAAACTTTATAAAATTATAGCATTAAGCATCGTTATACAAGGTTATATTAGTAAACATTGATTTTTTTTTTTTGTTGCAAATCATGGCATTATTTTCGTTATTATGCCATCGGGAAAATAAGTGATTTTTAAAAAAGAGCTGCATAATCCAATGATACAAGGCATTATTGATTTTAATGCACGTAAGATCATGCTTTCTATATAATATAATATCATGTCATATGTTAATAATATGGTTTTACTCGATAATTGAAATGGGACAATACTTTGTGTCAAGGGTCGTTCGGACCAAGTGTGAACGGGGAAATGGGACTAGACTTACTGTCAAGGCTCATACATGCCATTGTGAACGGAAGTTAGGATGACCTGTTTGTAGGCTCTTGTCGACAAGGATTCCATGAGTCAAATGGCCAAGCGTGAAAATTGACTTATTACAGAGTTTTGCAAGGTTTTATTTCTTAGTTTTAATTAACATTTTATCCATTACTTCATTAATTCAACTTGTACATTACATAAGTTAATTACTAAAATCGTTCTAAATCACATTATGGATATAATACTTTACATTTTAGTTCACGATCTTTCTAAGAAGTTTAGAGCAATCTGTTATAAGCAGTTGGCATTTACATTATTCTGATGACAGTTAAAAATCTTTTGTAGAGTTTGAGTTTTTCTTTTGAATGGTGTTATGATGAATAATGAATACAGGGTTTGTTCAGATATTATACTACATATTCCGAAGTCTCTACTTTCACTTGATCCAATAAGATATCATAATTGATGTGTAATATTTTTTGCAAATAAGATGTGCTAATTACAATACTACTGCAAACATAAAAGGTTTAATACTACAAGTTTATGTTTAAAGATCTTGGTCATAAGTTTCTTTTACTCACACCAAATACAAATTCAACATAATCTAAGAATCATTTACGTACACAATATTAATAGTAAAAATAAGCATGTAAGAAGGTTATATGACATTAATTAAAGTAATTCAATTAATTATAATTTTAGTTAATGTATAAACTATAGTGTCGAGACAAAAAAAATATTGGATTTAGGGCATAATCCCAATAAACTTTCCACTTGCTTTATTCAATTAGACCTATATATTTGACTCCACATTCTTCAAAGTAAATCGAAAATCTTATTTGGCACAAGTCTAGGGAAAAGGTCTCCAAATTCTCAATCGATGAAATCTTGCTACAATACATCTCCCAAAATTTATCTATTTAATGAGATGTACTTGCGACTTTCAAGTCCACAACATGCTCTGAATGCATGGTGGATTGGAAGAATTGATTGGACTCCTCCAACTATAGTTTACCACCCACAATATAACTCTTTAACTTAAGTTGATGAGTCGATCTATCTTAATTTGATTGGAAGTTTGAATTGTGTAAACCAGTCGTTTTCAAATCCTTATAATCAATAGACAAGCATTATAGATCTCTTGTTTCTTACAAAGTACTGAGTATATAATTCACCTTAGCTTTAAAATTTTATTGATTAGTTTGCTAATCATACTAATGCTAAACATATGTTAAATCTAATAATAGATACATAAGCAAAAAAAGGTAGGTAGATGTTGGAGTGGTTCTAGCAACTGTGGTGGCACCTCCTTTGGATTGGTTTGCACCAAAGAATCTTTTTATTTTTTATTTTTTCAGTCTTTTTAATTTAAAGAAAAATATTAATGAAATATTATTTACGTAGATATTTGAGCATTTTGTGTAATTTTTGTACAAATTCAATAAAAAGTATGGTATCCTTAAACTAGGAATATATAATATTTATTATATTCACCATTATAAGTATATTTTTAAGGGAAAACTTCTGATTTTTATTGATATAATTTTTAAGCAAAAAGCTCATACCAATCAAAACATTGAAGCAAAAAGCAAAAAGTTTAAAAACATAGCTCAAGGCTATGAACTTTACAAGTCATTTATACCTATACGACCTGACAATGATTCCATTATAATCAGGAACTGCAAAGTAGACAAATTCAAAAACTAGGGAACCCGCAACGTCACAAACAATCTATTAAACGGCGTGAGAGATATTCCCACTACCGAATTACACATTCTGACAAAAAATAGCCAGGTGACTAAAACAGCAAGACAGAAAAAAAAAATACAAAGCAGCATCACCGACTGCGGCTTGTGGCAGAAGAGTGCGGGGAGCCAAAGGAATCTAATGAGGGGCGTGTGAGATGGTGGAGCTCTTCAAATTTATAGATCTGATTTGAAAAAATCAAATCAAAAAACTTAAAAAAAAAAACAGATCCGAGACTGTGAGCGAAGATAAGGGAACCCAGCAACAAGTCGTGATGGGGAGTGGCAAAGCTCAGTGTAGGGATAAAGCCACACGGGAGTAGATAAGCCTCCACAGAAAAGGATAGGCCCGCAAAACGGTGAATATACCTTCCGAAGAGCGAGAAGGAGAGGGGACAGGAAGAAAGGAGTAAGGAAGGGGGTGTGAGTAGAGAGGTTCAGATCGCTCCCTCCTCTCTATGACAACCATGAATTTCCTTTGGTTCTACGAGAGAAAATAGAGGTTATTGGAGAAGATATTAGAAAAATATATTCCAGCCATATTTGAGTTAATATATAGTTAATTCATTTTCATAATGCAATAATTATTCGCATATCAACAGCATAGTATACTAAATGTCTAACAATTGTAACTGAGTAATTAGAAACTTCCTTTTATGCTCTCAAAAAATAAGTGCGATTTTAGAATTAATTATATATTGAACTTATGATTTTTAATTTTGATTAGTTGTGAATATAAAATTCTCATATTTAGTTTTTAAATAAAGATATAAACTGCTCGTTGAACCGCCTGTCCATCCCTGGTAAAAACGAATCCTCCCATTTTTTTAAACCTCCTTAAACCTCTCGAGCCATTCATGGCGTCTCAAATAGGGTTCTCCACAGCGACATTGATCACAGAAATGGCGTTCACA
>FXXK01001560.1:10947-22811 GCA_900184695.1 Betula pendula | reverse complement strand
TTACCTTCTCCTTCTCATTCACGCCAACTAGGGCTGTAATCGAGTCGAGCGAGTCGAGCTTTAAGATTTTCAGCTCGACTCGTTTAAGAAAATATTTAAACGAGCTGAGCTCGAACTCGAGTCGGGCTTAGAAACCTCAGCTCAAGCTCAGCTCGTTAGACAATACCCGAGCTCGAGCTCAAGCTCGCGAGTTCTCGAGCTCGATTAAAATGCTTTGACGAGTCGAGCCCGAGCTTGATAAAAAGACTTTTCAAGCCTTAAATGAGCCAACTATGCTCATTTAAGACTTATCAAGCCTTAAATAGGCAGCTCGGCCCATTTAAGGCTTTTTGAGCCTTAAATGGGCAGTTCGGCTCATTTATTAAGTTATAACCTACTTATAACATATTTTAATTAATTGATTTATTAACTTAATGGTATTAGTTTAGTATATGTTAATAATATACATTGTTCATTATAATACTAATCATTTAATTTGAGACTATATTAATAGCATTGCTAAGTATATAATGATAATGAATCAATTATATAAATTATAATGATTAAACCTAACAAAGTTTTATCTTATTTCTATTATTATTTGATCTAGTATTTATATAATTATATGGCATAAGTACAATGTTCGATAATTTAAATTATATGATAATAATAATGATAAGTATATAATGATAATGAATCAATGATATAAATTATAATGATTAAACCTAACAAATTTTTATCATATTCCTATTATCATTTGATCTAGTGTTTATATAATTATATGGCATAAGTGATAAATACAATATTAGATAACTTAAATCATATAATAATGATAATAATAAGCCAGTTTATTCGAGCCTTAAATGAGTCAGACTCGTGAGCCTTAAATGAGCCGGTCTATTTAAGCCTTAACAAGCAAGGCTCGCGAGCCCCTATCGAGCTTAGTCGAGCGAGTCGAGTATGTATCATTAACTAATCGAGCGGGCTTTTACAGTAACGAGCGGGTTTGTATTGTACCAAGCTCAAGCTCGGGTCGAGTTTAACCGAGCGGGTATCGAGCGCGCTCGCGAACAGGCGGGCTCATTTACAGCCCTAACGCCAACCATTCCATATCCTTCCCCTCTTCCGCCTTGTCCTTCTTTTGAAATATGATTTCTTTTCTATCTTAGAATAAGTAAATCAAGTGATTGAGTACAACAATCAATTATATTGATTTGCTACTCAAATGTGATAAATATGGATTCTTTGTAATGTGTTAATTAAGTATTAAAAACAAAAATCAAAGATATTGTAGCCACTTTGTGACGCCCGAGGAATTCAAATCTCTTAAACATATTATTATACTAAATGATCTATGTTGAGGAAACATTATCATTTAGCTACGATAATGGTTTTAGAGACATTCATGAAGTTTAAGAGATTTCTAGTCAAAACCTTTTAGAATCTCTTTAGAAAATGATCGTTTTCTGACGACCAATCTTGTAAGTATCAAAACCTGGGTCAAACGAACTCAGTTTTACTCAAACTGAAGCCCGTTATGCTTGTATCGAAACCCTCTACGACATAGTAAATTTTTGATAAAATTCAATTCGGTTGGACCTTTTTAAGCATAAAGATGACTATTCATCGCTTACATGGCACTTTTGACCCGAGCCTTATTTCTAAAATGGATTTTCATCATTTTGATTTTTATTTCATAAATGGACTCTATTTAGTATATAAATGGTTTTTACTTCGGTTTGGTGAAATCGGAATTCAATTCCGAGGCAGTTAACTTTTAGCCTAAAAACCGAGCCTTAAAACCTCCAACTGTCGAATTTAGCTTAAAACTGTTAAATTCACTAAGTAGGGCCAGCTCTTGGCTGATTTGGAAGCCTAGGGTATTGACACTTGGCAATAGGAGAGTTTGCTAGAAAGAAGGCACAAGAAGCCAAAAAGTCATAAAGTTATCTTGACTTTGAGGGCATTTTGGGTAACTTGCATGGAAAGGTTGGTTTCCATTGAACCTAGGCTGGTTTGGACGTGGGAGCTGGCTGTCTAGAAGCCTTGGCTTCTCCTATAAATGTGAGATGAGCCCCAGCACCGAAATCACTCCCTCCTTCCACCCAAAACAGAAAAATCCCTTCATTCATCTCACTCACATCCTCTCACGGCACTTAGGGGTTTTTGAGCAATTATTCTCCAAACTGTCCAGAACTTATACACAACCTTGCTTGAAGTGTCCAGAAGCTAACCCAACCTTTAGAAGTCATTTTAGAGTTCATTTGAGGTATGAAAGCTTCATCCTCTTCAAATAGCTTCAAAACCGGCTCAATAGAGGGGTGTTGGGAAATTTTTGTGGTTTTTCACAACCTGTTTGCATGGGCTATGTATGATCACTTAGGAGGGTTCTAAAACCATTTTGTATCATGTTTCCATTGATCTTTGGGCTTTGGAATCATGAGAAAACACCAAGAACTCATCCTACACCTATTCGGCCTCTATTGAGTATTTTTGTGGATTTTTGATGCTAATCTGTTTTGCTAAGTATTCTTTGATGATATTTGATTTGTCTAACATATATTTGATGTATCTAATATGTGTTTGAAGTATGTTTGATTATTGTTTTAGTTTCAAGGGATCCTAAATGTGCTCAAAAAGGGACTAAAATATGGGGAGGCAACGGAGCTTGTTTTAAGGGGAAAATGAAAAAAAGGGTTTAAAATCAAACCTTATATATTGTTTTTGTTGGTTGTTATTTTTAATCTTATAGTGGTAACACTCAATCTCCCCCCCCCCCCCCCCTTGCCTAAACGTTTATGGTGGCCTTCCCATCGGCGGTATAAGCATGAACGTTGAGGTGAAAACTGGCTATAAGAGATTCTTTCAATACTGTACATATAATTATAATAAGCTCTTACTAATAGGTGAGGACGTTTTTTATGCAGTATCTAACTCTTGTTTGTTTAAAATACTCACCTCGAATTATGGCCCTTACTTCGGTGGGGTATTTCGGAGTGTAATATTGATGATTTACATTATTGCTCACGGGACCTTATGACATGTCCTCCACTATGGTGGAATTTCATAAGTTAAATGCTTTGAAGAAATTATGGGACAATATCGTAGAATACTCACAACAATATGACTTGCTATATATGTATGAGTATTACGGTATGGATTTTTTTTTTTTAAAAATCAAGTAATGAAAATGAAGTGATGGATAATAATAAAAGGCTAAGAGCAAGGATCCTGAAGACTGACCAATTATTTATTGATTGCGGTCACCTGATTATATGATATTTGTTATCCATATTGCTAGGCCAGTGGGCTGGATTACATTATTTCTGCAGGAAAAAGGTAAGTATGGAAGTACTTACGGGCTGACGCTGGTTCTTCTTTTATTATTCAGCCCCCCCCCCCCCCCCCCCCCCCCTGTATTTTTTATTCATATGCATGTATTGTAAACTGCTCATACATTACAACTATATATTCTGTGAATCGGTAATGATGTGACATTTAGCTAGTCGGTAGCAGGGGTGTGAGGGCTGATCCAGTGGACCTCGGGTCCCTAAATCCGGTAATAAGAACTAACACTGGGAGTCGGTTCCAGGTGCAAACCAGTAATCTGTTTAAGTGGGGAGGTGTAATGTTCGCTAATCCGGAGTTGGCCCATTATGAGCTGAGTGTAATTTCATGCTGCATTAAGACTAAACAAAGCCTTCACAACGATGCATGAAAACCTATTCATTATATCTGTCATATGCTTGTTCAATAATTCAATTATCTGATTATATTGGGATGCAGTAGACTCACTTGGTTGCCTATGTAAATGTGATGATGTCATGTTTACATAGACTATGATGCAGGTGACGAAGGCGGAGACCCCTTCGTCAGCTTTGATGACTATTAGGCACTACTTTGTCGGGATGTGTTATATCCCGGAAGAGACAACATTTTGTTATATATATGTCTCTTCGTATTTTGTATGTTTTGGTTTTTATTAACTATGGTTTGTAATACATCTAAACAGTGTGATGTTGCAACTGTATGCCATCTGTGGCATATGCTGCAACTATCTTTTATTTGGTGCATCTAGTATGCACATGTTTGTAATATTAAAACATCTTACGTATTTTAATTCACGAGGTATTTCAGTCAGCTCTATTGTGTGATTTAGTTGTTCCCTAGTGTTTTTAAAAGAAAAAAATATATCCGCTGCGAGACTAATCTCTGAGGTAGTAATGTCACGTGGAAACCGGAGGTTTCTGCTTACGGTTTTATTTCATAGAAACTGGGGCGTTACACACTTTCAGCTTAATTTGCATACAATGGACATGGGTTTCTAAAGCCCAACAACATGTATTATTTGTCTATCTCTTCTGCATGTCTTGATCCAGATCCTGCAAAAACAAAAATAACCAAATCTTCCTATTCAAATTCCATGACACAGCATGCATCTAACTCCATATAATAGAAACTTGGGGGGACTAATACTAACAAGTAGCTAAACCCATGGCAAGCATGCTGTGATCTGCTATGACTTGGAGTTGTTATGACTTTCCATTATTAGTTTTTTTTTTCTTCCTTTTTCTTTTAGAGTTTTAACTACGAAACTATACACTTTAAAATTTTTCAGTTTCTTCTTTTTTCCCGATTTTTTTTTTTAAGCTTATTTGTGATCTACTCAATGCAATGTAGTGTATTTGTAAATTGTAGTTTATGATAGTAACTTCCTAGGATTCCAGTTGCTCCGTGTTAGATCATTTTAGATCTTTTATTTTCGTTGCCATTCTCTTCTTATGCATTTTATTTCATATTTTCTCTATTATCCAACAAACAAATTTCATCTATATAAGCTGCCATTCTTTCTCGTTGGAGTTTCATAATTTGGTTTTTAATTGATTTCTCTTTGATGCTTCATGAATTACTGTTGGGTTTTTTGGCTTCCTTGTAAACATTTTTTTCATGTTTGTAAATTGGGTCTTTCCTGAATTCAGGGGACTGTGCTTCATCTCTTTTTTTTCCACATAGAGGTTCTTTTCATGCTTCTCACTTGGTTCTTCATTACTTGATTTCTTATCAGGTCTTATCATCTTTTCCAAGTTTGAAGACATGGTTGGTGAAAGTTCTCGACCCAGAAGGACTCCAGTTAGTAAAAGGACCAAAGTGCTGAGAGCCAAGGGCAAACAGCCTGTTGTAAATTCCGCTCCGCACCTCACTGCTGAACAACAAGCAATTCTTGACAAGAAGTTTGTCGATTCAAGCACTAAAAAGACCTATGAAGCGCGGTTTGCCAATAGAAAAGTCCTTATTGAACGAGGTGTCAAGCTCACAGATTTAACTGACACTTTTGCCCTTGTTCCTCGTATCTTGAAAGAGCGCCATTGGGAGTACTTTGCCCTTTCTCCCATTTCTGTGAACATTGAAGCAGTTCGGGAATTTTACTGCAATATTACAAGCTTCCAAGATTCTCCGCCCTCATTCAAGACATATGTCTGTGGCCGAGAGATATTTGTGGATCGGCTCCTCATCAACAATATCACTAACATTCCGATCATTGATGAACCGGACTACCCTTATGCTGATTCGGAGTTTCCTGATCGACATGACATGGGCAAGAAGTTATCCTGATACTATGAACAAATGGCTGAATCAGAATTATTCTATGCAGATAGGCGACATGGCTCCTCCTATCATTTTACTGGCTCGGATTATGCTCCAGAACATTTATCCACTCCAACATCATTCAGATGTCAATGTTCAGCGTAGGCGATTTCTTTATGCCATGATTACAGGAGGATCTATCGACTTTTGCTCTTTTGTCATTAAAGTTATTCGAGAAGCTTATAATGAGACGACCACAATTCTTCCTTATCCGGTTCTTATCACCCGGATCTTAGTCAACTTTGAGGTCAATTTTCTTCCATCAGACTCAATAAGTGACAGTCAAAGACCCTTTTCTCAGGCCACCGTCTCACGCTCTTTGGGGCAAATCTCTCGCAAACGTCCACGAGGCATTGCGAGCGGTAATATTGGTGAGAATTTTCCTGATGCTGCCATTGAGTCTTTGGGTATTGGTCCTTCCAGTGTGCAGCCATCGGTTCCATCGGAGTCCTTCACAGAAATGTTGAGTCTTCTCGGTCTATCAATAAGAACCAGGCCGAAATTCTCACACGCTTGGATAATCTCGAGAAGGCCTCTACCACACATTCGACCCAATTAAAGCAGCTTCAGCTAGATGTAAATAACATATTGGGTCATGTTAAGCAAAAGAAGACCACTGCCACCAATGTTATTCACTCTCGTGGTTCAAGCTCTGATGGTTCAAGCTCTTCCACCGCCTCTGGATCAGGTAATGGAGATGACGTTTCCACCGATGATCATAGCTCATCCCTCCCTGCTGCTGCTGTTGCGAGTGATGCTGCGATTGATGCTGCGATTGATGCTACGACTGATCAAGAGCAATCTGAATCCCAGACTAAAAAGGACCACGATGGTTGAAGTTTGTCATTATTTCTTTGCATGTCAATTTTATTGGGACTCTGGAAAGATTCTGTGATGGAGGAGAAGAATAATGGTTTTCCATATTGATAACATATATACAGAGCATAGGGAACTACAAAGCAGCAAAACAAGGAAGTAGAGCAAGTCACTTACAATGGGGGAGAAGGAACATAAGTGGATGCAGCAGTATGAGTCGGGTGCGGCTCAACAAGACCACATGATGTGCGCAGAAGTTTGCACTTCTGTGAATTTTCCTAGCTTTCCGAGATGAATAATGCTGGATGAGTCGAAGAGTGTCGGAGATAATGTCGACTAATTTCATCTTGGACAACTGAAGGATGTTGAAGTGTAGTAATAACCACAAGGAAATTACCTTCTTAATTATAAAAACTGCTAAGTTGATGTGAAGTAGCCGAGAGAGAGCAACCTAGTTACTGAGGCTTCTCCAAAATTTGATCGCAGTGGGGACTAACTTTGGGAAAAACTAAAATTTTGAAGTGTAGGAGAAAATTTTTGTCCAACTTAGCTAAAATACAAGACTAATCAGTATTTATAAAGAATTTTATCACTTAAAAATAATTGAATAATGAATAATAGAGCTAACCACCTACGGTGGCAAACACATCCCACATCCACAACACGCATGCTCACGACGGAGCATGGGGCCAATGGGCGCTATGAGTCCCAATTTCAGTTGTTAGAAGCTTAGGGAACCGGGGACTATCAACCTAGCCGTTTCAGGTCTTCGAAATTAAGAAAAAACTAAAAGTTTTTCTAGGGTTAAAGGAAAATTGAATATCTAGTGAGGGGTCTATTAAGGTAGAATGAATTATGATTTCGACCATCTTGATCAAAGATTTTGATGGGTTAGATTGTATCACTTTTCATTCTCCAACAACTCTCTTGTACAATTTCATTTAAGGTGTGAATTTAAAGTGATAAGAATTTTATTATATCGATTTGCAAAAATTATAACATTTAGAAATGGAGGCAAAATAAATTCCAAAAATTATCGTTTGTGCGATCGAAATTTTGAAGTCCAAATTTTTTTGCTGTCTTTTCACTATTTGTTATAATTCAACAGTAGGAAAAAAATTTTATGCTCCCACGCCCTCTTGATGTATTTTGCTTCTTTTTAATTCGTTAATGAATCTATCTGCTTTTTTTTAAAAAAAAAAGTGCCCAGAAAAAAAAAACAAAAAAACGAAGGGGGTCCCATGCAAAGTAGTCCAATTAATGCTAAAGCTGAGGTCTGAGAGCTATAATGTGGTCCGTATATGCAGCTGTAACGCAATAAGATGGTTGACATTATATAAAGTAGTTTCGGACAAAATCGAATTAAGAAAGAAGGAAATATCTTATTTAACATTTAGCGTTTATCTGATTTTAATTAACTCTTTGAATTTTTAATTTAAGAATATAATTTTAAGTTTTATTTAAATTTATAATAAGTTATTCTATTTATGTATTTATTCCAATTTAAGTTTCCATATATTACATATGTCTCACTTAAACGTCAGCCTATTTAACTCACTTCTGCGAGTCAAAATGATACTACATAGAGATGAAAAAGAATAGACGATATAGGAAATGAAAATAAATCTCATACTTCTCAAGTTTAACGCTAAAAAACAATTTTTTATCATGTATTTTGTTTTTTTAATTTATAAAATGATTTGTACTGACTAACAATGACAGTGTTATTGAAGTGCTGTATTATAACCGTTAAATGTTAAATGGAATATATGTAGCAATATTACAAACTGCTTAACTTTCAGGAAAGTGATAAAAATACTTATTTATAAACTTAAACAAACTCTTCAATTGTATTATAAATTAAATTTAAGATTAAATTCAAATAAATAAAATTTCATGATTAATATAATTTTTTTAAAAACAAATAATTTTTTGTTTTTTCGATGTGAAGAAGAAAATGACATAATAACCACGATTGCTTCTTTGCAGATAGTGCTTATTAAGTGTAGTGCGAGAGAAATAACCATTTTTTTTCTTTTTCTTCCCCTTAGCTTTGTTCAGATAGCCTTAATATTATTCATACATAAAGCCCCTTCCAAATTGCATTTGTTCCCAAATGCTCTAGCATTATTATAGATTTTATTATTTTTATTTAATCTATTGAATTGATATTATTTTTAAGACGTGATGTTTTGTGCATTTTTAATGAGATCAACATTAGTATTAATAACATATGCCTTTGAGCAGTTGTAGGAACCTAAAATCTCTTAAAGGCTCACATCATCGAAAAATCTCGAATGGACTTACCTTCAGCTATTGTTTGATTACGCTTTTCTCTTTCAAACATTACTCCTTCCTTGAAGCACGTTTGAGGGCATTGGTTGATTTTTGGTACATCAACGCAGCCATTCGTATACATTTAAAAAATACATTGTTTTAAAAGCATATCATCAATCTAATGGATAATTCCACCCTAATTTAAAACAAAACTCTATCCGAAATCATGTTTTGATGCCTCCTGTCGTTAATTAATGTATATCAAGTGGGATCCTAAGAACCTACGTTTGCAATTAAATCTATAAATATAACATTACCAAACTTGTTCCTTAGTATAAGAGTTTAGAGTCTAAGATATCGTTGTCGGTGTGGTACTATTAATACTTACAAAAAAGCGAAATAAATAGAAAAGAAATTGTACATGTTATTGGTCCAATTTGCTTTTATAATAGTTTGGAGACAAAGTCTCTAATGCAGTAAGACTTAAATGTCACCATTATTACATGCACATGACCCCCCATTCCCAGGTGTCTTACTACGCACTGACTTCTAGTATTTATCACAATCTGAAAGTGCACGAGGGACTTCAAATTCACTATATAAATGCCCGCGATCTCAGACAAGGTTCTATTGGTGGTATAGGATTCTCTCCGGTGAAGGTGGGAGAGGGAGCGCTATTTTTGAATATATATGTTATAATATTATTATATTAAATGTGTGGATGATGTGATATGATAAATATGTTGCATATAAAAGAGTTATTGCCTTCTCGGTGGCCCTCTCACCAGTTAAATGGTGTGTTGCGTAGTAATTAATGATTTGATCGCATATTATTCAAGACATAAATTTTCATTTGGATTAAAGAAAATTGGTTTAAATCTTTGCAAAAATGATTTAAAAATTATGAAAAAAATAATTTGAAAAAAATATTTTCAACCCACTTATAAAAATAGAAGAAAAACAAAGCAAAAAAAATTATAACCTATTAAATAAGCAAAAAATTTACTTTTTTACTTTGTTTTTTGTTTTTCGATAACATTATGTTATTAAGCATTTTTTTTTTTTTCTGTTTTTTTCTGTATTTTCATAAGTGGGCTGAAATATATTTTTTCAATTCTTTTTTTTTATACTTTTTATAAATTTTTTAAGAGGTTGGAGCAATTCCTCCGACCTGAGTTGGAGGAAATTGTGTCGCTATTTATAACTTAAATGGTCATAGAGAGACTACTTCGATAGATTGAGTTAAGAAGCTAAAAATATTTTTAGGTATTATAAAAAATTGTGTTAAACAAAAAACGGTTGTTGGGTATAATAACCTTTGCTTAGAAAACTTCATAAACTATTATTTTGGAAAGCTTGAAAATGAAATTTTTTTATAAGAAATTTTTCCAATACATTTCAAAACATGCTCTAGAATGAAGAAATTAAAAAGTTAATTGTTGAATTAAAATTTTACGGGTAATTTAGGTGTTAACCTTTATTTGATCTCTATGTTGACTTCACAGTATCGGGAAAAAATAATTTTTAGAATTAGTTGGATGATTTAGAAATTAAAATTTTTGAGTAGGTGATATATTTGGAAAAAATATAATAAAAAATATAAAGTATTATTTCTATTATTCTAATATATGATATATATATTTTATTTGTAAAAGAAAAAAAGCTGGGGTGATTTCAAAAACCACCCCAGGGTGTGGCGAGCCACCCCAGAACACGCAGCTTACCACCAAATTTTTCAAATACTTCGATGTCAGCTCGGCACACCTGAATACATTGGGGGTGCGAGCCACCCCCAAAGCTGATTTGAGCCACCCCCAATAATTTTTTCGGCGGGTAGCTGAGCCACCTAAATAAACTTTTGACCATTCTCGGCGTTCGAGGGTGGCCGAACCACCCCCTGGGGTCGGCCGACCACCCACTGAGGGTGGTTCGGCCACCCCAGATATGGATTGGGGTGGCCGAGCACCCGGCCACCCTCAAATTTTTTTTCTTCATTTTTTTTTTAATAAAAATATAATTTTTATATATTTTTTAGGGGGTGAAATAAATCTTGAGTTAGAGTGATAGAGTGAGTTGTGAAAATTGTTGACTTTTGATACAAAAATTAAGAAATAATTGAGTTAAATAAAAAAATTTAGTTCTATATTGCTAAGTCTAAAAAATTTGATTTTTTTCTTAAATATTTACAAATTACATTCTTCTCATGCTAAAGGCTATTGACATTTTTGACCTTTTGTAAACGACAATTTTATTTATTGACAACACGACGTGGTTCAGGAGAAGTCCACATGCATATTAATTGTTTATACAGTGATGTCCACACTCCCTCACAGACTCCACGGGACGGCGCTGTGGACTGTTCGAAGAACGCGGTTTTTTTTAACTATTGGATGCTGCAAATACAGCTCATTACCGACCTGACCATTGCCTATTTGCCTGCACGCACTGCTTCTTGAATCCTCGTTGATACTTCAGACAACCGACATACTATCCCAGCCGAAGAAAGAGACTCTCCAAAGGATAAAAAGAAAAAGGACAAACAGAAGAGATAGAGGAGTGTCCAGAGCTTTACAGAAAGAGAGAAAAGAAAGAAGGGAGAGATTTGTTTCTCTCTTCTTTCTTACATTAGTACATAGTCTACATATCGAATCCCACTTTCCAATTATACTGAAGAACCATTTTGTTCAAAGAGAGAGAGAGAGATTGGGAGAATAGAGTTTTTGCTCATTCATTTGGTGGTCATGCTGGTGGCTGCGCAAGGTGGAGAAGACCCTTTACAGGTTCTACTAACTGATTGTCTATGTGACATCACTCTTGGAGTAAACAACAGGTTATTTGTTCTTACTCCATTTATTTTTTTTGTATGTCCTAAAATGTTATTTACTTTGTTTAAATCGATGTCAATGGGTACTTAAATGTGATTTTTGATACAATGGCAAGGGTATATTGATCAACGGGCAATTTCCAGGGCCACAAATCGATTCTGTCACCAATGATAACTTGATTATCAGTGTTTCAATAGCTTGGACAGCCTTCTCGTCTCTCTTGGTTAGTCTTTTCCTTTATTATGCCTGTAGTGTGTTGTTTATATACATTTGTCATTGTGAGCTGTTCTTTCTGCTACATTTGGACTCCACTTTGGTCGT
>FXXK01001559.1:98417-113523 GCA_900184695.1 Betula pendula | reverse complement strand
TGAGATAAATAATGGCATGTAAAAGTTTCACGGTTACCAAACGTGAAACATGTTCAATAAGTAGTGTTAAATAATTAAATTTCGAAATGAGGAAAAAATACAAAGAAAAGTAATCACTTATCTCGATTGTTGTTCACTGATACTTATTTTTTGTGTTCTTCATGATCTTTTGGAGGGATTCTTGGACGCTAAATTGATCCGGCCGAAGTAGCTTGAAACCTTGTTGACGTGTGTGTTGAAATTATTGGGTCGGCTTTTTGAGCCTGTATTCTTGTGCTTTGGAGGACAGTCGTCCAAATGTGAAGCATGAGCTATCCCGTCACCGCTGATATGGACGATGCTTTCATTGGGAGGGATTTCTGAGCTGGCTTGGCTGATGACAACTCTTTTTCTTTCGGTTGTACATTATTTCAACGGTGATCCTAGCTTCATTTCGAAGATTTTCGAAATATTCGTGCCAGTTTTTTTTTTTTTGGACTTGCTTTGTTGTGTACTTGAAATTATTGCTGGTTTAATCGATGACGGGAATAGCTTGCGAAGTATATCTCTGGAGAGTCCAATGCTATGAGCTACTCGGGGTCTTGACTCTGCACTCAATGTACATAGTAATGTATTAAAATGAAATTTGGCTTTTATGGAAGCTCTTACCGGGAAATTTTTCTCAGATGTGAANCATGAGTGATTCGGCGTTGAAATGCGCCACTCGGGGCAAGTGGGGTGTAATTGGCATTGTAGTCCTTTGTTATTGAAATGGCTTCTGAGCATGGAATTTGAGAAGCTTTGTACTCGGGTCATGCTCTTCTTTTTCATAGTTGTTCTTGCTTTAACTTTGGAAAGCAAGTGTTTTTATGGGTCGCGGGGCCCAACCATCGTGGATTTGACGAAGGTCGATACCCATTCAATTGCATAGCGCCATTATATTTTTTGGTGATGTGCCAAGTTGGCGCTCTATAAAGTAGTCTGCAAGAGATATCATGCTAGCTCCAAGAGCTTGTTAAATAAAATTTCAGCTTAGCTTTATAATATGAAAGACGATGTACAAACTTTTCACTACAAAACATAATCAATAAACGATAGTGAGAAAGGCACAACGTAAACTTATCTTGCATACGTGACCTGGGTGCGTAGGAATTTTTCCGTTCGCGATTTCTTCGAGTACATTCCGGGTGGTTTCCCCCGAAATTTTTGCCTCAAGTGCTGTCTGCACTTAGGCAGAAGCTTTTTTCTTTTCCTGGAAGCCCAATTTTGGGACTTCATCAGGTGATTTGATTGGGTATGTCGCAGCCGATTTCTAGTCAGGTCCGGCCGCTACCATGTGCACTCCCTTGAGCCATGGGTCTGTTGTTGACTTCAGGAAGTGACCTTTTAGGTGGCTTTGGGTTCGCCACATGCTACACCGCTCCATGGATGTGGGAGCTCTCCTTTTTTTTTGTTGGCTCTTGGAGTCGGAACTCATAATTTTTTAGCCTCTTTTCGTTTTGGTGCTTGCGGCGTGGTTTGCTGCATATCATGATAAAGCACAAGCTCCAAAAGTTTCCAGGGTTATATCGTGGATTTGCAAGGTAATATAAAGGTACAAAGATAGAAGGTAATATAGAAATCACCGACTTGAGTGGTTGTCCTCTTTGGTCAACCCTTTGTTCTAGGAGCCTGCGCGAGTTGGCAAATACTGGCTCTAAAAGTCCTTTTGGATTATACATCCAAAAGTTCTTTTGGGTTATACAATGAATATAGAAATCTCGCAATCACAACCCATAAAAACTTAACCATTCTCTTTTATAAAAGCAATGGAATCCACTAGTAATCATTGATGCGTTGATGTGCCATGAGCCCAAAAACAAGAAATCTAAAAAGAAAAAGCAATGTAAACTATCTCATTATTTCTGTGAGGGGGCGTCCTTTGTGAATGGCTGGCTCAATGTATATCTGATTGGCAGTAACTTTCTGGCTTGGATTTAAGAACTGGCCCATGCACTTGTGGACTTTATGGTGCTGCCGGATCAATTGGGCGAGCTTTGGCAAATTCAATTAATCGCCACTAGATCTTTATTATATAGATCCAGGCCGTTAATCAATCCTTCAAGGAAGCTCGAAGCATTCGGGTGGTTTCCCCCGAATTTTTTTGCCTCCAAGCACTGCTTGTTGCTTAGGCAGAAGTTTTTTTTATGTGCTTGCTTAGGCAGTTTTTGGCCATTGCCAGCAAGCGGCACAATCTTTGAATGGTTATCTGCAAAAGACCAATAACACTACTCCGGGGCTTTTTTCAGTGAAGTTTTTGACTTTACTCAGCCAGTACTGTTTTGCAGATATGGTCTATTGTTAGAGCAATATAGCAAATGCGAAAAGATAGTGAAAAAGAAAGAATGTATTACTTATCTTTCGGGTGCTTTTCCCGCAACGTCTTCTTTTTTGTTCGAGGCCGAAGGGCTTTTGCCTGACTTTTCGAGGCTTGTAAAATTTTGATAGATCCGGGGATTCGGAAAGATTTTGCGAATTGAACGAAGGTTTTGGTAAAAATATTTGGGAATCCCGAGGTTCAAGGAATATTGGACCCGAGGTCAGTAAAAAATTATTGGGACCCGGAGGTCGGTAAAATCTTTGGGAACGCCGGAGGTTCAAGGAAAATATTTGGAAACCCACCCCGGAGGTTTCTGAAAAAATATTTTTAGGAACCCGAAGGTTCGTAACAAATAGTTTTGGAACCCGGAGGTTTTTCAGGAAAATTTTGAACCTGAGAGGCTCAGTAAAAAATATTTGGGAACCGAGGGTTCGAGTAAAAATCTTGGACCGGAGGTTCAAGGAAAATATTTTGGAACCCGAGGCTCAGGTAAAATATTTTGGGAACCCGAGGTTGGTAAAAATATTTTGGAACCCGGAGGTTCATGAAAATATTTTTTTTAGGACCCGAAGGTTCGGTAAATATTTTGGGACCCGGAAGGTTCAAGGAAATATTTTTGGACACCCGGAGGCTCAGTAAAAATATTTGGGGAACCCGGAGGTTCGGTAAAATATTTTGGAAACCGGAGGTTCATGAAAATTATTTTTAGGAACCCGAAGTTCGGTAAAAATTATTTTGGAACCCGGGAGGTTCAACGGAAAATTTTTGGAAACCCGGAGGCCCAGTTAAAAATATTTTGGGAACCCGGAGGTTCGGTAAATATATTTTGGAACCCGGAGGGTTCGATAAAAATATTTTTGGAACCCGTGAGGTTCTATGAAATATTTTTAGGACCCGAAGGTTCGGTAAAAATATTTTGGGAACCCGGAGGTTCAAGGAAAATATTGGTACCCGGAGGCTCAGTAAAAATATTTTGGAACCCGGGGTTCGTGTAAAAGATATTTTGGACCAATGAGGTTCTGTAAAAATATTATGGGAACCGGAGGTTCAGTAAAAGGTATTTGGGGAACCCGTAGGTTCATGAGAAATATTTTTAGTGAACCCGAAGGTTCGGTAAATATTTTGGAACCGGAGGTCCAAGGAAAATATTTTGGGGACTACGGAGGGTCAGTAAAATTATATTTTGGGAACCCGGGAGGGTTGGTAAGTCTTGGGAACCGGAGTTCAAAGGAAAATATTTTGGACCCGGAGGCTTCAGTAAAATATTTTGGGAAACCCGGAGGTTCGGTAAAAAAATATTTTGAACCCGGGGGAGGTTCATGAAAAATATTTTAGGAACGAAGGTTCGTAAAAAATTTTTGGAACCCGGAGGTTCAAGGGAAAATATTTATGGGAACTCGGTGGCATCAGGTAAAAAATAATTTTAGGAACCCGAAGGTTCTGGTAGAAAATATTGGGAACCCGGAAGTTCAAGGAAAATATATTTGGACTCGGAGGCCAGATAAAAATATTTTGGGAACCAAGGAGTTCGGTAAAAAATATTTTGAACCATGAAGGTCTGTAAAAATATTTGGGACCCCGGAGGTCGTCAAAATCTTGGGAAACCCGGGAGCTCAAGGAAAATATATTTTGGGACCGGAGGTCGGTAAAAAATATTTGGAACCGGAGGGTTTCGGTAAAATATTTTGGGACCGGAGGTTCGGTAATATTTTGAACACATGAGGTTCTTAAAATATTTTGGGAACCCGGAGGTTCAGGTAAAAAGTCTTGGAACCCGGAGGTTCAAGGAAATATTTTGGAACCCGGAGGTTTCGGTTAAATAATTTTGGGGAACCCGGGAGTTCGGTAAAAGATATTTTGAACCATGGGAGTTCTGTTGAAACTTTTGACCCTTTAAGGGTCTGTTGAAAATTTTCTGTACCTCGGTGGGCACTGGATGGTTGCGAGTCCCGAGCTGTGCTAAAATCCGAGCCTTGGCGACCGTGAGGTCGGTAGAGGCTCATCTGACAGTCTGCTAGAATCCCACATGATTATCCTTGCGACAAAAAGGTGATCTACGCCATCCAGCCCCCCTAATTGCTGGCACCTCTCATTGTTGCCTTTTTATTGCTTTGAAAAGTCAAAGGATGAGTATGTGATTTTCCATTTGCTGTGTTTAGGCAGACGTACTGAGTTTTGTTGGTTGCAAAGACAGAAGGGAGAGCACTGCCGCGGGAGAGGAACTCTAAAAAACCAGAATCTGGAAGCTTCGTCCAGTGTTGATAAATGCCTCGATCGACGAGCATTTGTGCTCCGATGGGCTGAAAATTTACAGGGATGTTCATGACATGTGAACCTTCATTGTGAACGGTGGAGATCGGATTCCGAGAATTCTGCATCAGTTCTTTGGCCCGTGACAGTAGCTTGTTTCGGTGAGGTCCTTCTAAAAAACCAGACCCTGGAAGCTCCGTCCAGTGTTGATAAATAGCTCCGATCGACGAGCGTTCGTGGTCCGATTGGGCTGAAAATTGACAGGACGCTCTCGACACATGAACCTTCATTATGAACGGTGGAGATTGGGTTCCGAGCATTCTACATCAATCCTTTGAGCCCATGACAGTAGCTTTGAAGATGAAGGTCGGTGGCAAACAGAACACTGGGAGCTCTGCTTTCTGTTTCTTCCTTTCTTTTTTTTTTTTTTTTTTGAAAAGTTTGATGTATGGTCGGTAAAATGTGACTTCGGTGATGGGCTTCGCCGAACTTCCTGGTCGGGCCGAACTTTGGGTGAGGGTCGGTACCATCGGAGGGTCGTACCGAACTTGGAATGAAGGTCGGTAACAGAACCTCGGAACCTCGAAGATAAGGTCGGTAATGAGCTCGAAGATGGGGGTCGGCAGCAGAACCTCGAAGATGAGGGTGTTCGTAACAGGAGCTCGGAGCTCTTGAAGGTCGGTAACGAGCTCGAAGATGGGGGTCGGCAGCAAAAGCTTCGGGAGCTCTTGAAGGTCGGTAATGAGCTCGAAGATGGGGGTCGGCAGCAAAACCTCGAAGATGAGGGTCGGTAACAGAAGCTTCGGGAGCTCTTGAAGGTCGGTAACGAGCTCGAAGATGGGGGTCGGCAGCAGAAGCTTCGGGAGCTCTTGAAGGTCGGCACCGAGCTTCGAAGATGAGGGTCGGTAAGTATGAACTTCGGTGATGGGCTTCATCGAACTTCATGGTCGGGGCCGAACTTTGATGGTGAGGGTCGGTACCGAACTTGGAGACGAAGGTCGGTAACAGAACCTCGGAACCTCGAAGATTAAGGTCGGTAATGAGCTCGAAGATGGGGGTCGGCAGCAGAGCCTCGAAGATGAGGGTCGGCGACCGAACCTTGAATTTCTGCTCCTTGGAGTTTCTGTGCATAGGAAATTTCGCCGAGCTGGTACTTCTTCTAAATACTGATTCTTTGAGTGACGGGGATCATTTTGGTTAGAATTGAGCTGAGCTCCTCCTTACTCTGCCTTTGCACAAAGGGAACGGCCTCCCTGGAAGTTCGGAAGCGGACGCCCTCTGTTTGGATGGCCATTGCTAGAAGTTCGAGAAATCCCATATAGGAGTTACTTGAGTCACGAGCCTTGGCCCAACCAACGTGTTGCAGAAAATCTTCAAGAACTGAACTTCATCTGCTGCTGTGGCGTAACTTTGTTAGCCACGTTCCTCTTATTTAGCCCATTCATTCTTTTGGGCTGCGTCAGCAGGAGTTGCGTTCTCTTTAGTTCAAAATTGGAGCAACTTTCTCCTCCTCTTTCCAAGTCGCGTGGGGTAGTGGAAATTAAGAAATCACATGGGCTGCTATTAAGCCCTCTGGTGTACCTGCAGAATGTTCAAAGAAGAGCTTGTCCCACGAGCTCTCAAGCTTGAGGTGAGGTCCTCCCTTCCTTGGAATAAGGAAACTGTAGGAGAAAATGTGCATGATGATTCTTTGTAGTGGTGTTCGGATGGCAGTGCTGGGTAGCCTGAATTCCAGGTGCAAGAGCACGGTTTGGATGAGGCCGTTGCAGCTTTGACCGAGGAAGAAACTTGCTTGACTCTTCTTCTGTCTCTTTTTGGTATTTCATTCAGAGGAGTAAACGAAGGTCAGGAGAAGTGACTGCTTCGTAGTTGAGTTGCTTCAGCAATTAAAATGAGCAACTTGCTTGGAATTGAAGATCAGAATTTCAGTTCGGTAGTGGGGCTTCACGCCACCTTTATTAGAACTGATGTTTTTTCTTTTATGAGACCTACACAGGGGACTCAGCCAAAGGTGAAACAGAAACCAATCTAAAATTCCGAACGTCCTTCTTCGTTCAGAAAAGATTTTCCCTCATTTTTAGATGTATTTCTACTCAAGATAATATTCTGTCAAAGAAATTTTTCCCCAAATCTAACCTGCGCACGCACAGCGAGAAATAGGAACCAAGTGCTTTGCTTTTTGTCTTTTGTTTTTCACACACACGAGAGAATAGGATGCTCACCTTTTCTTTTGAAAAGTCAAAGGCTTGGTTGCCTTAAGTTTGATAGGAATATATATATATATGCATAAATAAATATATATATATATATAATCGTTTATAATTAAAAGAGCAAGCCATGCGGTGAGTATTTTTTCCTGCCTCCCAGCTGTGCGCGCACAGACAAAATTTTGCAGAGAATGCGTACCTGCTTCTCTGAAATGAAATGACATCTCTGCTTTTTTTTTATTTCACGCGTGCTTCAAGGTTAGCCGAAAAGTCACAATTGCCCCTCATTTTGCAATAAATAAACTAAAGTGTAGGGATTATAACGTCAGCTAACACTATCAACTGAGTAAAAAATATAATAAAATAAACCTGGTCTCGTGAAATGTGTAGCTTTCTGACCAATGCATTTATTTCACAGATTTATCCAATCTTTTTGTACTTTCTCCTTCTTCTTCTTCCTTCCATCTCTTTACGTACGCAGGAACCTTGTCTTCCATGGCTTCTTGTTTGAACTGCTGCTGAAGCTGCTTTTTACCAGTCATTTTTTGCTGGAGTTGAACGAAGGTTTGAAAAAAATATTTTGCTGATGCAAAAATGATTTTGAGAGATGAGAAACTGTCGTTTCCCACAGACGGCGCCAAACTGTTGGTGCTATTTTTGGGTCGTCTTCTTCGTTGAGTCGACGACTGTAGCAACCAANGTGCTTCAAGGTTAGCCGAAAAGTCACAATTGCCCCTCATTTTGCAATAAATAAACTAAAGTGTAGGGATTATAACGTCAGCAAACACTATCAACTGAGTAAAAAATATAATAAAATAAATCTGGTCTCGTGAAATGTGTAGCTTTCTGACCAATGCATTTATTTCACAGATTTATCCAATCTTTTTGTACTTTCTCCTTCTTCTTCTTCCTTCCATCTCTTTACGTACGCAGGAACCTTGTCTTCCATGGCTTCTTGTTTGAACTGCTGCTGAAGCTGCTTTTTACTAGTCATTTTTTGCTGGAGTTGAACGAAGGTTTGAAAAAAAAATATTTTGCTGATGCAAAAATGATTTTGAGAGATGAAAAACTGTTGTTTCCCACAGACGGCGCCAAACTGTTGGTGCTATTTTTGGGTCGTCTTCTTCGTTGAGTCGACGACTGTAGCAACCAACGTACGGTTGAACTGAGAGTAAACTCCCCTGGCATGAGAGGAGTATATCTGCAAAATAAAGAGCCATCAGAATGTCCCCGGCCGGAGCCGAAGACCCTCCGATGCTTAAGTTAGCATGCTTATATAAACTGAGGGAAATAAATGGGGTTTAGAGAGAGAGAGAGAAGTAGTATAGCAGGAGCTCTCATGGAGGGCTCCTGTCTGAGAGAGGGAGATAGGGAGATAGAGAGAGGAGTAGAAGTCTCAAAGTCCAGCAGAAGTCGAGAGATGTGAAAAGGTCCAGAAGATCCTACTAATGGTCTTCCCTTTTCTATATAAAGGGATTTGACTTTGGCCAAGATTGCATCTTGGCCTTACACGTGTCAACCATGTGGGTCCATAATAAAGAAGGGATATTTTGTCCCAACATTGGTAATTTCTGGAATTGTTTTTTACAAAAATCATTTTCGGTATAGAAAACTCTCTTGTAATGGAAATGTTGAACTCAGTGGCGTTTTTGCTCCACGATTGTTCACTTATTCAGAACTCGAGAAAGTGACGGATGGTTTCAGGGAAGAGGTTGGTAGAGGATCATTTGGGGCGGTTTATAAAGGGACAATATCAAATGGCAAGAAGGTTGTTGCTATCAAAAGGCTAGAGAGAGTGTTAGCAGAAGGGGAAAGAGAGTTTCAGACTGAGATGAAAGTTATTAGGAGAACGCATCACAGAAACCTTTTCCCTTTGCTTGGGTATTGCCATGACAGAATTCATAGGCTTTTGGTTTATGAGCACATGAGCAACGGGTCACTTGTACATAGATGTACTCTTCACACCATAAAAACAATTTTGTTGGGATGAAAGAATGGGAATTGCTCGCAATGTAGCAAGAGGAATTCTTTATCTACATGAAGAGTGTGAGCAACAAATCATTCATTGTGACATAAAGCCTCAGAACATTCTTATGGATGAGTATGGGTGTGCAAAAATCTCAAACTTTGGATTGGCAAAGTTGTTGAAGTAAGACCAAACCAAAACCTTTACCGGTATTAGAGGGACAAGGGGGTATGTTGCACCAGAGTGGCACCGAAAATTGCCCATCACAATAAAAGTAGATGTTTACAGCTACGATATTGTGCTCTTGGAGATCCTATGTTGTCGAAAATGTGTGGACTGGAATCTATAAGAGAAAGAAGCTGTTCTTGAAGAATGAGCCTACCATTGTTTTGAAACTGGCGATTTAGCTAAATTACTTGGGGCTGAAGAGGTTGACAAGAAACAAGCGGAGAGAATGGTGAAACTGAAAATTTGGTGC
The DNA here is from genome assembly GCA_900184695.1 of Betula pendula. Taxonomy (NCBI): domain Eukaryota; kingdom Viridiplantae; phylum Streptophyta; class Magnoliopsida; order Fagales; family Betulaceae; genus Betula; species Betula pendula. The sequence goes on along the minus strand of FXXK01001559.1, from coordinate 104,284 downwards.
ATTCAGAATGAGCCATCCCTCTGGCCGTCAATGAAGAAGGTTCTTCTTATGTTGGAAGGGACTATTGATATTCCAATCCCTTCCAATCCTAACTCTTTCCTAAGTTCGATATAGACTCTGATCAAGTGATTGAGCCTTGTAATTTGTATAACAAAGTTGTTAAGTTCCTGTAAGCTTCTTTTTTATTTATTTAATTATATTTTATGAGCAAGTGTTTGTAAGCTTTACATTCATGTCATGCGTGTGTAAGCGTCTCGTCAATGCTCTATTTTTTTTTTTTTGGTTGTGTATTCTCTGAAAATAAATTAAGTTGGAGCACTGGTTTTGGCAAGAATCCAAAACCATTTCTCAGCTTATCATTTACAGAAATTTACAATTGCAGTGTTTGAGTTACAATGTACAAGTAAAACTATACAATGAGAGATAAGGAAAGTAATTCAAACTATACAATTGAAAATGTCTAAACTAAAATAGAACAAAGATAATAAAGATGTCATCGTAGTCCTATATCCAATGTTTGAGAATTTAAATGAATGTAATCTTGAGCTAGTGTCGATAACTTTGGAGAACTAGGAGAAAGACTTGAAAACGAGTTCAACTAAAGATTTATACTCAACCTCAGTACTAGATCTTGGCACCAAAGCATGTTTCTTTTCATTCCAGGACACCAAAAAATACCCAAAAGCACAACAAATCCAGTGGTATATTTGTGATCAGGCATCCTACCCAATCTAAATCGCAGAAGGTATTAAGTTGAAGATTGTCTTTAGTGTAGTAGAACCCATGATTGATTGAACCTTTAAGGTACCTCAATACTCGCTTTGCAACTACCCATTGTATAGATGAAAGAGAATGCATGTGCTAACAAAGTTGACTGACTGAGAATGCAATTTTTGGCTGAGTAATGGTATAGTATTGGAGGGCTTCCACGACATGTCTATAGGCAGTAGGATCAAGCAACAACTCGCCATAAATTTTAGATAACTTGAACCCAGATGGGCATGGAGACTCGACAGGTTTGGGACCATCCATGTCAATTCTGTAATGCCTCTTCGAGTACTAAAAAAATCATGGTTGACTCGAGACACCTCCTCAGACTCATTTACTAAGTAAACAAGTCCGAAGGGATCTAATTATCACATTACAGTAGAAGAATTAAAACTTAATGTAAGATAACTTACTAAACAATTCATTAATCAAAACACTATTCAAAGTAATATCTGGAGTAAAACTAAATATCTCCAAAGAATAACTTAAACCAAAACATTACAAGTCTCAACACATTAAACTTATCAACGAGTCTTAATCATATAAACCAAATAAATAACATCAATGAGTTATCGTCGCATCTCCACATTGATATCCCACATCTCAAGCAGCCTAACTGGGTCTAGGTCCTCAAGGATAATCTTGACTATATCCTCCACAAGTACAAACTGTCTCCATAGTATCACCATCTAACTGTTGACTAACTACAAAACACCGAGGTGTTCCACAGGTGGAAAGAGAGATCAAGTGTAAGTCCACCACTTAGTGAGGTAAAACCACATGGAAACAATTACATAATTTTGTGAACTTATAGTTTTACAAAAGGTTTTCTCTCCATTAAAGTATACATCGTGTAAGACAGTTATAACAGTTGAAATGTATGCAATGCAATATAGATATATGAATACAAGATAATTCTGTGTTCACTGTCATAGCTCAACTACATATAGTTTATTCGGGCCCTTACTCCTTCCCGCTTGGGTTTGTGCGTTCTCGAAAGAATCTCTGATACACACAAGTGCCCTGATGTGCATAATATAGCAGTCATCATACAACAATCCGACTAGGTCTGACCCCAGGTTGCCCACGCTGCTAAACAATGTCATATGTTGTGACAAAACATAAAAGAAACTGGATCATTTCTTCAATTAGCAACACACAATGCTCACAAAAATCAAGAGATCCTATTTTCTGGTCACAAAGCAAACCCCGTTTGCCCAGGATTGTTATCCTCTTCTCACTTATATGATTTAACCGCATATGCCATAACCGTGTAATGTCTAAATCTAGATCATCTAAAGCAGACGGAGCAACTAAACCTGTCACCATATTTTTCAGAAGAAAATAGAGACCATTAACCTTGTTACCTTTCATTATAACAAATGAGCCTTTGCTAACCCGAATCACTCCACCCTCACCGAAATATTTGTATCAAAGGGAGTTTAAAGTGTCCAAAGAAATACAATTTTTCTTCAAATCTGGTGTATGTCGAACATTAGTCAAAGTTCTCACGATCCCGTAATGCATTTTTATTTTGATTGTATCAATACCAACAATCTTGCAGGCGACATTAGTTCCTATCAAGACTAAACCACCATTGACTGACTCAAATGTAGTAAACTAATCTCTTTTAGGGAACATATGAAATGTACAAACAATATCAAGGATTCACCTGTCGTTAAGATGATCATTTGAAATGGTAACAGCAAGGACAGTTCTGAACCCTCATATTTTTCTTCAACACCACCAGCCATAGAAGATGTGTTTAGCTTATCTCTTTCTTCTTTATGTTTCAGTTTCAAACACTCGAATTTATAATGCCCATACTTTTTATAATAGTAACACTTGACTTTCTTCTTGGACTTGGACCATGATTGGCCTCTTAATTTACTTTTACCCGAATCCTTCTTACTAGATTGACCTCTAAAATTAGAAGAATTTTCTGAACGATCTTTAACAAATAAACCTTCTGCCTGATTATCATTACCTTTCATATTCAATCTTGTCCTCAACTCCATAAAATTCAAAGCAGATTTAACGTCCGCAAAAGAGATGGTATCTTTACCGTACAACATTGAATTAACAAAATTAGACATTTGGTAGTGAACACAACAAAATCAAGGCTGGATCCTCATCATCTACTTTAATATCAATATTTTTTAGATCCAAAATAATTATATTAAAGTCATCAAGATGATCACAAAGTGGCATACCTTCTTTCATCTTAAGGGTATATAATCGTTACTTCAAATACAACCGGTTAGTAAATGACTTCTTCATGTATAAGTTCTCTAGCTTCTTTCAAAGTTCAGTTGCAGTTTCTTCCTCGGCGACTTATCTTAAAACTCCATCTGAAATAGACAACAAAATAGTACTGTGGGCTTATTCTTCACTTTCCACAAGCTCCGCAATTTGTTCAATTACTTTAATACCAATTCTTTCCTCTGATGGTTCCAAAATCTTCGCCAAGCCTTATTGTCATAACAAAGCCCGCATCTTGATACGCTTAAGACTGAAATTATTCTGATCATCAAATTTTTTTACTTCAATTTTTGCAGAAGTCATTCTGCAAATTAAAGAACCCAAGCTCTAATACCAATTTGTTGAGACAATGAAGCAGAAAATAGCAGAATAAAAAATAACACAATCACACAAGATACCAAAATTTAAGTGGTTCGGCTTAACAAACTTATATTAACTAGTGGAAACAACCTAGAAGAAATCTACTATAAAAAAGATGGAGTACAAAGAATAATACAGAGAAAACTACTTAACCCTAAAAGCTCCAAAATCACCCGAGCTCACTCACATATAAAAGAAAATTAAATACGAAAGAGACAATAATCACTTAATTCTCTAAAAGCTGCTGCACCAAGTTACTGCAACTCAAGTCTCTCCAAATTTCTCTATCTCACGAGTTATTGTGTTGCTGCCTCTCTTGTTCTCTAAAATGACTTAATGGCAAAATCCGTATATAAAGCAAAGTCGGCCAAAGCTTCAGCACAAAGTAAACTTCAGCATGAAGTAACTTCTCCATGAGAAAATTTACGGGTGTAACGCCCAAGAAATAATTAAGCAATTTATTGCTTATAACTCTTAAGCAATTTGAATTAATAAAATATAAATAATAATAATAAGTCTCAAAGTGGTAAATGATTAATTGTAAGTGTAAATAGTAGTTAAATTAAATATGGGGTCAATTGTTAATTAGTAAAATATAAAATTAATATAAGTGGGGCAATACTATAATTTATAAAGGATGTGGGTTTAAACCAAAAAGGAAATATCTATTAGCCACATGTCAAATTGTGATTGGCTATAGAAGATACCTTATCCATAGCATTATCAAAATAAGACAAAAGAAAAGAGAAAAAGGAAAAATGGGTCTACCCCCCACGTCACCCTTCCTTTCCCTTTCTTTTTCTTTTCTTTTCCTTTTCTTTCCTTTTTCCTTTCCTTTTCTTTTTCTCTTCCTTCCCTCCCCTGCCACGCACGTCACTCTCCCTCTTTTCTCTCTTTTCCTTTCTTTTCTTCTTTCCTTTTTCTTTTTCTCTTCTTTTCTCTTCCCCTCTCTGTCACACGCACGCCCACGCCCCTCTTTGTCTTTTCTCTCTTTTCCTTTCCTTTTCTCTTCTTTCTTTCTCCTCTTCTCCACCTCCCTGCTCCTTCATCACGCAGATCAGCACAGTGAGAGTGAGAGAGAGAGCAGATCGTGAGAGTGAGAGAGACCAGATCAGTGACAGTGAGAGAAATCATGAGAGTGAAAATGTAGAAAAAATTGTGAAGAAGAAGAAGATGAAGAAAAACATGGGGCTTTTGGCCATGGGTCTTTTGTGAGGGTTTGAGCTTGGATTGGAGCAAAAATCAAGTTTTCCATCATTGTTGAGGATTGGGTTTCGTTTATCAACGTTAGAATATCCAATTTACCGATTGGATTGAGGTAATTTCGAAATCCCTAATTTTTTCCTAAGTTAGGTCAAATTTTGGGTATGGGATTAAATCATTTAAATTGACTTAGGGCTTTTGTATGTAGTGAATTTCTACACAAAATCTAAGCCTTAGGTTGTTAAATTAATAGATTAAAACTATAATTTCACAATTGATGTAGTTTAGGCATAAAACCCTAATTTTGGTAGTTTTAATTTAATTTGGGCTTTTGATGTTTAAATACTATAGTGTATTTATATGGGTTAATTATATTTAGAGTGTTAATTAACTCTAGGTTTTCTATGGGTTCCATAGAAAATGAGTATTTTCATAATCTAGGTGTCAAATGTCATACTAGAATTAGTGATGTTGGTGATGATGTCTCTGAGTATTAATTTAGGGATTTTGTTATAAACCTTAGAATGCTAAGGGTTATTGATACTTGTGATTTCAAGTGTCATGGGTTATTTAATCTAGAATAGTATATGGGTTTATAGTTGAGTTTTAGCAATGTAATTATGCAGCGGACATTGCTAAAGCGCTTGTCTAGAAGGAAGTTCAATTGGTCAAGCGGAAAAAGGTAAGTATTTATACTTACTGAGAATGATACACACCTTAAAGTGTTTTCATGCTTTGTTTTCAATGTTTAGCAGATGTAGTACTTGCTAAACAAAATAATATTTTTATGAGATTTTGAAGAAATAATATAAGGTTTTAAAAGACGAACCGATGATATCTTGTGACAATATATGGTTTGTGCTTTTGACTATCTTCTTGAGAATTTATGATATTTGATGAGTGATTGATGATGGTTTTGATGATTTTATTGATGATTTATGATTATGACGGATTTATTGATAAGTTGAGCTTTAGTGATTTTATTGATATTTGATTTGAGAAAAGAACTATGGCAATTATGGTTGCATGATATTTTATGAGCATGTCTTCGAAAATAGCATGTGAAAACAGTTTATGCAATTACCCATGATACGGGGGGTTTATACCGTATGCAATTACCCATGATACGGGGGGGTTATATACCGTATGCATTTACCCATGATACGGGGGTTTATACCGTATGCACAGAGCATGCATAACATGTTGTATTTTATGAGTTTTATATGATGAGTTTTATGTGATGTTTTATATGATATTTATGTTTTATTGATCAT
>FXXK01001559.1:88417-93417 GCA_900184695.1 Betula pendula | reverse complement strand
GGGGCAGTTTATAAAGGGGTAATATCGAATGGCGAGAAGGTTGTAGCTATCAAAAGACTAGAGAAAGTTTTGGCCGAAGGGGAAAGAGAGTTTCAGACGGAGATGAAAGTTATTGGGAGAACGCATCACAAAAACCTTATCCCTTTGCTCGGATATTGCCATGATGGAATTCATAGGCTTTTGGTTTATGAATACATGAGCAACGGGTCACTTGCAGATATACTCTTCACACCACAAAAGCAGCCTTGTTGGGATGAAAGAATGGACATTGCTCGCAACGTAGCGAGAGGAATCCTTTATCTCCATGAAGAGTGTCAGCAACAGATCATTCATTGTGACATAAAATCTCAGAACATCCTCATGGATGAGTACGGGTGTGTAAAAATATCTGATTTTGGATTGGCAAAGCTGCTAAAGCAAGACCAAACCAAAACCTTTACTGGCATAAGAGGAACAAGGGGATATGTTGCACCGGAGTGGCACCGAAAACTACCCATCACAGTAAAAGCAGATGTTTACAGCTATGGTATTGTGCTCTTGGAGATCATATGTTGTCGAAAGTGTGTGGACTGGAATCTACCCGAGGAAGAAGCTGTTCTTGAAGAATGGGTCTACCATTGTTTTGAAGGTGGTGACCTTGCTAGATTACTTGGAGCTCAAGAGGTTGACAAGAAACAAGTGGAGAGAATAGTAAAACTGGGACTTTGGTGCATTCAAGATGAGCCATCACTCCGGCCCTCAATGAAGAAGGTTCTACTTATGTTGGAAGGGACTGTTGATATTCCAATCCCTCCCAGCCTTGACTCTTTCCTTAGTGCGATATAGATTCTCAAGTGATTGAACCTTGTAATTTGTATAACAAGGTTGTTAAGCTCCTGTAAGCTCTTTGTTTTGTTTTGTTTTATTTTTTACGAAGTGTCTGTAAACTTTACATTCATGTGATGCGTGTGTACGCATCTCGTTAATGCTCTATTTTTGGTCTCGAAAATAAATTAAGTTGGAGAACTGGTTTTGGCATGATACCAAAACCGTATGCTCAGCTTATCATTCATAGAAATTTACAATTACAGTGTTTGAGTTACTGCGTACAAGTAAAACTATACAATCAGTGATAAGGAAAGTAATTCAAACTATACAATTTAAAATGTCTCAACTAAAACAGAACAAATATATTAAAGATGTCATCTTAGTCCTTTATCCAATGTTTGAGAATTTGAATGAATGTAATCTTTGGCTGGTGTTGATAACTTTGGAGAGGTAGCAGATAGAGTTGAGAACGATTTCAACTTCTGTGATAGACTTGCGAAGAGTTCAACCTTTGTGAATTGGCAACAGAAACTTTATCTTCTTGAACTGATGTCTGATTACTTGACAGTGTGGCACTGGGCTTGTCTGCGTCTTCTGTAATAACTGAAGCTCTTTCGTCTGCAACTGAATTCTCTGCATTAGATACTGTAACTTCCCCCTCATGGTGATTGGGGGAAGAACCACCGTCAACTTGGACTTTAAAAACAAAAATCTAGCAAGAGGATAAACCTTTGGTAAATGCATCAGCCACATCTAGAGTAGAAACGAATTTGACTGTGATATCTCGGTTAAGAACTGTTGACGTTGGTGACTTGAATTCAAGTCTGTGGGCCCATTGTTTTGTCCTTCTTTAAGAAGGAATTGGTTTTGTCCTTGTCCTACATGGAATTTAATTGTTGTAGGAGTTTGAGATGGACTTGGAGAACTTTTGGATTATTGACCGACTTGAGCTTCTTTATAAAGGCATGTTAATTCAGCCTTTGGTGTGCAGAACGTGAAGAGCTGCATCAGAGAAGCAGTAGCCGCATGTGTGTTTTCTTCTTGGTTTTGGAGGAACCAAAACAAGGAGAAAAGAGAAGGGTGCTACTGTGAGAGAGAAAAATAGAGAGACCAGCTGCCATCTTGTCCCAGCAAAAGATAAGTTTATATTCTCGTCTTTTCTTTTGTATTCTCTTTTGGGGAATAATCTCTATTGTGTGATAGTGGAGATTTGGGTGTATTGGGGTTTTTGGGTTCTGAGTGATTTTTCTCTCTACTATTTTTGTACTCCATCTTTGATAGTGAATTTATTCGTGATCGCCTCCGCCAGTGGACGTACCTCACATTGAGGGAACCACTTAAATCTTGGTGTTATTTGTGTGTGATTGTTTTGCCCATATTTACCATAATTGTGATTCTATATTTTGCACAACAAGTGGTATCAGAGCTAAGGTTCGAGATTCAGATTGACGGCAAATATGGTGGGCACCAAGTATGAAGTAGAGAAGTTTCATGGGAAGAACAACTTCTCACTTTGGCAAAGAATGATGAAGGACCTTCTCATTCAGCAAGGAGTTTACAAGGCATTATTGGGAAAGGCGAATAAACCTGAGAAGATGGACAATGATGATTGGGAAGAGATGGATGCAAAGGCTGCTAGTGCGATCCGTCTTAATTTGTCAGATGAAGTCATTCACAATGTGATTGATGAGGAAAAAGCAGAGGTAATTTGGCAGAAATTAAAGAGTCTATATATGGCGAAAAATTTGACGAACAAGCTGTACGTGAAGAAGCAGCTATATGGTTTACAGATGGAGGAAAATACAGATTTACTAGAGCACCTCAACAAGTTCAACATGTTGAATACACAGTTGTTGAATTTTGAAGTCAAGATTGAAGAAGAAGATAAAGCGATACTTCTGTTGGCATCGCTTCCCTTTTCTTATGATCACCTGGTTACGACATTGTTGTATGGGAAAGAGACTCTGGCGTTTGAAGAGGTGACTGGATCTCTCTTGTCACATGAAACGCGAAGAAAACCTGTCAATGATCAGGCTGATGGGCTTGTGGCGAGGTTTGAGCCAAAGCGTGGAAGAGATAAGTTTAAAGGGAAGAATGGCAGAGGTAAGCAGTTTCGGTCTAAGTCACGATCGGCACAGGGTGAAGAATCTCGGTCAGATGCGAAAGATGTGGAGTGCTATTATTGTCACAAGAAAGGGCATTACAGAAGATTTTGCAAGCTGATGAAACAAGACCTGGAAGATAAGAAGAATCAGAAAGGTTCCGCAGATTCAGTCAATGTGGCCAATGACGAGTCCGATGACAGTGAGGTTAGTGTAGATTGTCTTTCAGCTTCCTCAGGTACAGATTCTCTCAGAGACTCTTGGATTTTGGATTCTGCTTGTTCATATCATATGTGTCCGAATAGGCTGTGGTTCGACACATTTAAATCTTGTAATACTGGTACTGTGCTAATGGGTAATGATGCTAGGTGTAAGGCCATTGGAATAGGTACCATAAAAGTCAAGATGTTTGATGGGGTTGTAAGGGTACTCACTAATGTCAGATATGTTCCAGATCTTAAGAAAAATCTGATATCTTTAGGCACGTTGGATTCTTTGGGCTATAGTTACTCAGCCAAAGATGGAGTTATGAAAATTGCCAAAGGTGCTTTACTGGCAATGAAGGGTAAGAAAATTGGCAATTTGTATAAGTTACTAGGGAACACAGTTACAGGTGGAGCTGCAGCGTCCATTTCAGCAGAACCAAATAATGATGTTACAATCTTGTGGCATATGCGGCTTGGCCATTTGGGCGAGCGTAGTATGTTTGAGCTTCACAAGCGAAATTTATTAAAAGGTGTGAAGTCATGTAAATTGGGTTTCTGCAAGTATTGTGTGTATGGGAAGCAACGAAGAGTCAGCTTTAAGGCGGGGTCTCATACAAGCAAAGGTGTTCTTGAGTATGTTCACTCAGATGTTTGGGGACCAGTGGCAGTGTCTTCAAACAGAGGTGCGTATTATTTTGTCAGTTTTATTGATGATTTTTCTAGAAAGGTCTGGGTTTATTTTATGAAGCACAAGTCAGAGGTTTTCACCATCTTCAAGCAGTGGAAGGCGCAGGTGGAAAATCAGACTGAAAGAAAAGTGAAGTATCTAAGATCCGATAATGGTTTAGAGTACAAAGACACTGCATTCTTGGAATTCTGCAAAACAGAGGGCATTACTCGTCACTTCATGGTTAAAGGGACTCCACAGCAAAACAGAGTTGTTGAAAGGATGAACAGAACACTATTAGAAAAGGCGAGATGCATGAGGTTGAATGCAGGATTACCAAAGAGTTTCTGGGCTGAGGCAGTTAATTATGCATGCTTCATCACCAACCGATCTCCATCAGCAGCAATTGATTTCAAGGTTCCAGAGGAAGTATGGTCAGGTAAACCGGTTGATTATTCTGTGTTAAGAATATTTGGTTGTCCTACATACGTTCATGTGCAAAGTGGAGAGCGATCAAAATTAGATTCAAAGTCAAGAAAGTGTATTTGTCTTGGTTTGGAATCTGGTGTTAAAGGCTATAGGCTATGGGATCCAGTCTCAAAGAAAAGAATTGTTAGCAGAGATGTGGTGTTTGATGAGGCCTATATGCTAAGGAAGGGTGAGGATGAAGCATCGACTGATAGCCAGAAAGGGAAACAAGTTGTGGAGGTGGAGCTTGATGACCAGCGTTCGACCACAGATATTTGTGATGATGATGAATCTTCAAGAGACTCACAGCACCAAGAAGAGCCTTATTCTTTAGCAAAAGGCAAAGAGAAACGTAATCGAAAAGCACCAGAGAGGTATGGATTTGAGGACATGGTTTATTTTGCCTTGACAGCTAGTAGTGGAGATCCATCGTCTGTTCAGGATGGTATGCCGAAAGAGGTGGAGCCATTACATAAAGGTAAAACTTGGGAATCGGTAGAATTGCTCAAGCGAAAGAAGGCTACGGGGTGCAAATGGGTCTACAAGAAGAAAGAGTCACTAGAGAAAGCTTTGTTGCCAACGGGACTGGTAGAGAAGCATGGTGTTCTGTCTAAACCAGGTCCTATGCTCAAGTTCAAGAGATACTTGGACTTGAGTGGCACTTATGGATTGTGATTGCCCTTAGGGGCTGTGGCGGAGACATCCGAAGAAAATTCATATTGTTAGATGGAATTCAAGTCAAGGTGGAGA
>FXXK01001559.1:74911-88167 GCA_900184695.1 Betula pendula | reverse complement strand
TTGTTGACGTTGGTGACTTGAATTCAAGTCTGTGGGCCCATTGTTTTGTCCTTCTTTAAGAAGGAATTGGTTTGGTCCTTGTCCTACATGGAATTGTAATTGTTGTAGGAGTTTGAGATGGACTTGGAGAACTTTTGGATTATTGACCGACTTGAGCTTCTTTATAAAGGCATGTTAATTCAGCCTTTGGTGTGCAGAACGTGAAGAGCTGCATCAGAGAAGCAGTAGCCGCATGTGTGTTTTCTTCTTGGTTTTGGAGGAACCAAAACAAGAGAGAAAAGAGAAGGGTGCTACTGTGAGAGAGAAAAATAGAGAGACCAGCTGCCATCTTGTCCCAGCAAAAGATAAGTTTATATTCTCGTCTTTTCTTTTGTATTCTCTTTTGGGGAATAATCTCTATTGTGTGATAGTGAGATTTGGGTGTATTGGGGTTTTTGGGTTCTGAGTGATTTTTCTCTCTACTATTTTTTGTACTCCATCTTTGATAGTGAATTTATTCGTGATCGCCTCCGCCAGTGGACGTACCTCACATTGAGGGAACCACTTAAATCTTGGTGTTATTTGTGTGTGATTGTTTTGCCATATTTATACCGTAAGTGTGATTCTATATTTTGCACAACAAGAACCTTTTCTCGAACAAAGTGGTAATCCCTAATAAGGAACACTTTTATCAAGTAGTAATATTGTTTAATAAATTGTTATACATTTAACATATAATTAAGAAAATTAAGAAAACATAACAGTAAAAACAGTCTTTTTTTTTATTATTTTTTTTTATGCTTATCTAACGATTAATTTTCATTATCACATTATTAAATTGTAATTAATCTTCGTCAAAATCAATATGGAATTATTGCCCCGCGCTCATTCTCTATTTGCTCCCCGGTTGATTATAGTAGATACAATTCAAATAATCTATGCAGCTTCAGTATCTCCCGGTCAACATAATTTAAAAAAAAGAATAGCCTATTCCTCCATATCTCATATGGGTTTCATAATTATAGGAATTGGCTCTATAAGTGATATGGGCCTCAATGGAACCATTTTACAAAAGCATATACTCATTATAATGGAGGTTCACATCATCATTATAATGACAGCTGTGTTTCTTAAAATAATAATAATAATAATAATAGCTTTGATTTACTTTACTTTAGCTTGTTTCATTTCAATTGGAACGTGACATCTAAAATGTTCCAGCTACTTAATAAACCCGTGAGATTTATGTAATTTTTTATTTTTTATTTTCTGATTAAAAAAGGAAAGGGGGAACAAGAGGCAAGAGAGTTGAATTTGAAGCTCGTAATTGACTAATTCAAAGCGTGGGCGAGAGAGTCATGGACACGGCTCGCAATAGAAGTCTACCTGCATGGTTCTCGGAAGTACCTGTACTGACAATTAAGTTCCTTGACTGACTTCGTAGACTTTGTAAGTCAATCACGGAAAGAGACTAAAGACCGAGTCCTTCGGGAATTTCGTGCTAAAACCAATTGTTGTTATAAGAATTGAAAAGTGGAGAAAAGAGAAGCTACAGAGATATCATTATCTTGTAATGGATTTCATCACTCTGTTTTTTGTTGTCTCTGCATTTTTCACTGCTTCAGCTCAACAAATGCAGTCTAATGTGAGCCGATCCTCTTCTCTAACACCCACCACAAACTCTACGTGGTTGTCACAATCTGGTCTTTATGCCTTTGGTTTTTACAAGCAAGGCAATGGCTACGCTGTTGGGATTTTTGTTGCTGGAATTCCTGAGAAGACCGTTGTCTGGACTGCAAAGCGTGATGACCCACCAATCTCCGGCAATGCTACCTTGCTTTTCGCAAACGATGGCAGCCTTGTCATTCAACTGGCACAGGAGCAGATAGCCGTCGTAGCTGAATCTTCTGGGTCTGCTTCCGCTTCCATGCTTAACACAGGCAATTTTGTGATCTATAATTCCGATCAAAAAATAATATGGCAGAGTTTTGATTACCCGACTGATACGCTTTTACCCAGTCAACGTCTCTTAGCAGGTCAAGAACTGTTTTCTAGTATTTCAGATACTCAACACTCAACAGGTATCTTCCGTCTAAAGATGCAAACGGATGGAAACCTTGTTCAGTACCCAGTGAATACTCCAGACACGGCTCCATATGCTTACTTTGCAACTGGGATAGGTGGCTTTGGAGATAACGTGACGCTAAACTTCGGTGTCGATGGCTATCTCTACTTGCTAAACGCTACTAGTTTCAACATTGGGAATCTAACGAAAGGAGGATTTCCTACAAAAGAAACTATTTACCTCGCAAGACTTGATGCTGATGGGATATTCCGGCTCTACTCGCATAATCTGAAACAGAACGGAAACTGGTCAACTGTATGGTCATCTTCATCTGACCAGTGCAATCCTAAGGGTCTATGTGGATTAAATGGTTTTTGCGTTCCAAATGATCAAAAGGCTGAATGTTTATGTCTTCCGGGATTCGAAATGGTACAACAGGGGAATTGGACCGCAGGCTGCGAGAGGAATTTCACTGCAGAAAGTTGCAAAAGCAAAAATGGAGATATTACATACACCATGCAAGAAGAGGCTAACACGGTATGGGAAGATGTTTCATATTCTACTTTGACGGTGCCATTCAAAGATTCTTGCGCACAAGCTTGTTTGGCAGACTGTAACTGTGAAGCTGCGCTATTCAAAGACGGGACTTGCCGAAAACAAAGGCTTCCATTGAGATATGGGAGAAGGCAATTGAGTGATTCAAACATAGCTTTCATCAAGGTAAGTACTTCTACACCCACTACTCCAAATGAAAATTTCCGAAAAGAAAACAAGAAAGAGCTTCGAGTAGACATCCTAATTATTAGTGCTTCAATTGGTGCTTTTGGATGCATGATGTTGGTAATTTCTGGAATTGTGTTCTACAAAAATCATTTCCGGTATAGAAAACTCTCTTGTGTTGGAACTGTTGAGCTCAATGACGAATTTGCTCTACGATCGTTCACTTATTCAGAACTTGAGGAAGTGACGAATGGTTTTAGGGAAGAGATTGGTAGAGGAGCATTCGGCGCAGTTTTTAAAGGGGCAATGTCAAGTGGCCAAAAGATTGTAGCCGTCAAAAGACTAGAGAAAGTGTTGGCTGAAGGGGAAAGAGAGTTTCAGAATGAGATGAAAGCCATTGGGAGAACGCATCACAGAAACCTTGTCCGTCTGCTCGGGTATTGCCATGACGGAATTCATAGGCTCTTGGTATACGAGTACATGAGCAACGGGTCACTTGCAGATATACTCTTCACACCAAAAAAACAACCTTTTTGGGATGAAAGAATGAGAATTGCTCGCAATATAGCAAGAGGAATCCTTTATCTCCATGAAGAGTGTGAGCAACAGATCATTCATTGTGACATAAAACCTCAAAACATCCTCATGGATGAGTATGGGTGTGCAAAAATCTCTGACTTTGGATTGGCAAAGCTGCTGAAACAAGACCAAACTAAAACCTTTACCGTTGGCATAAGAGGAACAAAGGGGTATGTTGCACCAGAGTGGCATCGGAAACTACCTATCACAGTGAAAGCAGATGTTTATAGCTACGGCATTGTGCTCTTGGAGATCATATGTTGTCGTAAGAGCGTGGACTGGAATCTATCCAACGAAGAAGCTATTCTTGAAGAATGGGCCTACCATTGTTTTGACACTAGCGACCTTACCAAATTAGTTGGGAATGAAGAGATTGACATGAAACAAGTGGAGAGAATGGTGAAATTGGGAATTTGGTGCATTCAAGATGAGCCATCACTTCGGCCCTCAATGAAGAAGGTTCTACTTATGTTGGAAGGGACTGTGGATATTCCAATCCCTCCCAACCCCGACTCTTTTCTAAGTGCGATATAGGCTCTCAAGTGATTGAGCCTCATAATTTGTACAACAAAGTTGTTTTAAGTTTAGATTCTGTAAACTTTTACATTCCTGTAAGCGCTGGATCTTACTCTCCAGTGAAGAATAAATGGTTGTTTCCAATGTCATGTATGGAATGACGAAGTGAAATAAAGCAAATAATATAGAACATGATGCGATTGTGAATAGCTGTTTCTGATGTGACAAATGGATATGTTTTGATCCCAAAAAAGTAGAAAAGAGAACAAAATGAGTAAATCATACGGTAGTACACCAAGATTTACTGGATTCAGCTTAAGAACCTACGCTTACGGGTGCAGACAAATCATTAAAAAATTCCAATATCAAAATGATAAGAGTACAAAATAACAGTGAAGAAAAAAAAAATCAAACTAGTCAAAATCTCAATATAACCCAAAACCTAATACTCTCACAAAAGAGAATTTTGCACAAATTAAAAAATTTTCTGTAACTCTCTTATTGGAGGACTTTTGTTGCAAAACTGAGAAGCCAACTAAAAAAGCAAAATTCTCTACTTAATGCGGGGAAACTAATCTAATTTTTTCTTCCAATAACTTTTTAAACTATGTGTCTTCTATCTTGAATGGCAGAATGCCCCGCACCCCCCCACCCCCCTCAGCCATATCTAAGCTTTTTCTACCTTGAGAAGAGAATGCCACATGGATCAAGATTTCCTTAGAATTCTTAGGGTATTCTACCCAGTAGATTTCATCAAATCTTAATCAACGTTATTAAATGGTTGATATTCTCTCGTATCAGTGTCTATCACCTTTAAAATATAAAAAATAGGAAAAAAAAAAAAACAAAAAAAAAAACATACTTTAGTCCCTTGGATTACCACCAAATTTTCATTTACGCTTCTAAACTTCAAAAAATAACAGGACCCCATATTACCACCACGTGTCAAATTAGACATTTTTATTCCCAAAATATCCTTAAAGTTATTAAAAATTTACCATTTCAAAAAATAAAAAAATAAAACAAAAAAGGGGAAAACTGAAAATACCAAAAAAGATGGCCCTTTTCACATTTTTATCCCCTTAATTTTTTTTCCAAATGTTTTTTTTTTTTTTTTAATAACTTCAAGAGTATTTTGGGGGGAAAAAAAAAAGCACTAAAGTCTCAAATTTGACACGTGGTAGTGGTTTCACTTTTTAAAGTTTGAAGGCGTAAATAAAAATATGTTTATAGTTCAAGGGGTTAAAGCATGTTTTCCCCTATAAAATATATGGTATTAAGATGATATATATGGTAAATGTTTGAGTCATTAAAAGTGACGAATAATGTGAGAAATTTTCAACCATTTGATTTGAAAACAGTATTTAAGATTTGAAGAAATTTACCCGGTCGAATATTCTAGGCATAAAAAAGTTGGCTACTCACTAGTGGCAAAGAAACACAAGTTAGACACCAAACCCAACCAGGAAAAGGCATCCCACATGAGTGTCTTGATTTGTTGAAAACTCACATCACAAGTCTCTTTGAATTCCATCAAGTCACAACTCAAAAGCTCATGTTTTTCTCAAAATCCTTAAAGATAATCACAAACTATAAATATCAATCAAGTCCATGTAATGCTTGAACATAAGAACAAGAACCGATAGTATAACTCCATTGGATTTCATTATCCCAAAAAAAGAAAGAAAAATCTATGATTTTTAGCTCTAACTATTTTTTCTATGATGGCATCCTGTCATAACCTCCTGAAAAGTTGATTTGGTTTCCTAATTTGAAGTTGTTTTGCATTTTTATGCAAAAGCAAAGCACGCTTGAAATGATGAACGTTTATGATGGTTGACTCACATAGCTGACTGTGTCTGGTACGTGAATTAGGTGATATAATACAATAATAACCAAAGTCAAGGAATCCTACCGCTGACTCAATAATAGAACTTAGAAAACAAGAAAACCAACATGTGAGTCTTTGATGAAGTGAAAGAAAACAATATAACATGGTTGCTTTGATCCAGTTCAGATCAGAGGTCCATTTCTACGGGTGGGCAAAAAATCGAGTTTCTAAAATCCAACCCGGTTTTGACCTAGGTTGGATTTCGGAAGGATTTTAATATTTCAGTAAAAAATCAGAGTGGAAATCAGAATAGGGGTAAGATTTCCGATTTCGACCCGATCTGGCTTTTAAATATATTTAAAGAGAAATGCTATAATATCTACTCTCATCATTCTCTCATTCTCCCAATTTTCACCATCACTATTGAATTTGTTAGTCCATGTAGGTTCTATGTGTAGAACCCACAAATCCAATGGTAATTGTGAGAATTGAGAAAATGAGAGTAAATGTTGTAGCATTCCTTATATTTAAAATAGCATCTTTTTGGGTGAGTATATATTCTTATTTTCCTAACCTTTCCCCTCATTGTTCTTCTCTCTAGCTCTCTATGTCGCAGCCCCATCCTGCAGTCTCTCTTCTCTTAGCTCTATACAAAGGTCTTCTTCAATCTCCAAACTTAGATCTGTTCTTCGTTCATCGTCGGTCGAAGACGAAGATATGTTCTTTGTTTGAAGAAGATGAAGACAAAGCTGCTTTACATGGAAGATGGCATCACAAAAAATCCCATAGTCACTCTTTGAGATGAACAAGAAGCTTTCAATAGAAGTGAACCAAAGCTACATTACTACATCTTGACTGGACAAAGTAATAATATCTCATAAAAGAGCAACTTGAAGTATAGTGTCAAAATCATTCATTTACAAACACATGTACAAAGAAAAATTCATATAGCTTTTGTAATTAAAACTTTGGCCGAGCAAATTCATTTTATCAGGTAAAATATGACAAAACATACTGGTTTTCATAAGAACTAGTTGGAAATAATTCCAAATGGACAAAAGATAAGTGATCTACAAAAGTAGCTTCGCTTGGTCAGGCGTAACTAGCAAAGCTCATTTGGGACAAGTTCATGGACAGAAATCACCAATTACCTCTCTCACTTTTCCAACACTAGCATTTCGAAACTTTGTCCAAAGCATTGAAAACACTTTGTATAGTTACCTCCTCTACAATCACAACCTTGTCTCTTGATTTAGAGCCAGAACCTATTGATACTTGCCTTCTTTTCACCCCTAAAACCTGTTACTTGAGAAGAACAAAGACTTAGAAGTTTGAATGTATATAACATAATTAAACCACTATCAAGGTAAAATGAGAAGCATTGTCATTGAAGGAAAAACAAAAAAGGAATTCCACAAAAAACTACCAAGCTAAGCTTTTGACCACATTAGTGGCATTCATTTAATCAGACACTTGAAACTTTGGGTATCGTTGAGTAAATCACGAATGTTGAAAACCCAAAAACAGCAACAAAAAAGCTCCCAGTTATGAACACATCACAATGATACAAAAACACAAAACTTGATAACAATCACAACCATATGTACATCACAAGGCTCACTTAATATCACTTGCACTAAATACAAGGTCACACAAGTATGCCCAACACACTTTACTACTTCTAGTTTCTTCACTAGCTCTCGTAGTTGGAGAAAAGGTGATCATTTATCTCCTTTGCTTTTTGTCATTGTTATGGAGGCTTTGAGTAAAATATTTATTGTAGATGAGGGTTTTCTTTTAGGCTTTTTTGTGGGGTCTAGGAACATTGGTGTGCTTTATATTTACCATCTTCTGTTTGCAAATGAAACCTTGACCAAGTCAAAATTGGTTCGTGTAGGTAATGTCAATAATGGTGATGGCTTGGCGAGTATTATGGGATGAACGTGTCTTCTTTGCCTATGACGTATCTTGGTCTTCTGTTGGGAGCTTCTTTTAAAGCCAAGTCTATTTAGGATGGTGTTATTGAGAAGATTGAGTGCCGTTTAGCCAAATGGAAGATGATGTACTTGTCTAAAGATGGAAGGATTACCTTAATAA
The DNA here is from genome assembly GCA_900184695.1 of Betula pendula. Lineage (NCBI taxonomy): Eukaryota > Viridiplantae > Streptophyta > Magnoliopsida > Fagales > Betulaceae > Betula > Betula pendula. The sequence continues at coordinate 80,380 of FXXK01001559.1, read as the reverse complement.
AGAGTACCACGTATTTATTGTCTCTTTTCCCATTCATTCTTGTGTTACCTATTGCATAGAAAGGTTATAACGAGATTTTTTATGGGGTAGGTTGGGTGATGAGTTCAAATTTCACTTGGTATGCTTGTCTAAGGTTTGCTCCTTGATTGATGAGGGAGGATTGAGGGTCTGAAACTTGCTTTTATTCAATCATGCTCTTTTGGGAAATGGCTTTAGCACTATGGCATGAAAGAGAGGCCTTGTGGAGAGTCGTAGTGGATGCCAAATATGGCAACTTGTGGGATGGGTGGTGTTCTAATGAGGTTCATGGCTTGTATGGGGTGGGTTTGTGAAAAAATATTAGGAGGGGTTAGGGGAGCTTTTTAGTCATACCAAATTTGATGTGGGAGATAGCTACCAAATTGGATTCTGGCATGACAAGTGGTGTGGGGATCAGGTCCTTAAGGATATTTTCCTGGATTTGTTCGTATTTCTTGTGTAAAGAATGCTTTTGTGGCAAATTACTTGGAGTTAACCATTGATATCCATCAGTGGAATGTAAGCTTTATCAAAGATACTCACGATTGGGAGGTGAATGTCTGTGCTTCATTTTTTAACTTGTTGTATTCCTTTAGATTGAGGCAAGGAGGTGAAAATAATCTTCGTTAGGATCCCTCCAAGAGAAGAGAAGGATGTTTGATGTTAGATTTTTCTATAACATCCTTATACCTCATGATAGTATCCCCTTCCATTGGAAGATTATTTGGAGAAATAAGGCTCCCTTGAAAACGTTCTTTTCTTGGACAGCCACCTTAGAGAAGATCCTCACCATGGGTAATCTAAGAAAAAGGCATGTTATTATGGTTGATTAGGGTTGTATGTGTAAAAGTGGGAAGTCTGTGGATCTTCTTTTTCTTCATTCTGAGATCGCCAATACTTTGTGGAGTGGTTTCTTCAGCTATATTGGGTTAGCTTGGGACATGCCTAAAAGAGTAGTAGGCCTTTTGCTTATTGTAGAAGGTTGGGAGTCTCCATATCGCAACAGTATGGAAAATGGTTCTGTCTTGCCTTTTGTGGTGTTTTTGGATAGAAATAAATGATAGAAGTTTTGAAAACTATGAGAGAACGGTGGTGGAACTTATGTTTTTCTTTTTCAAAACTCTTTACTACTGGACAATTGCTTTAGATCTCAATTTGCTTATAGACTTCATAATTTTTTTTACTTGTTCTCTCTTTCTAGCCAAGTGCTTCTCCTATATACTCCTGCATACTTGAGTTGCACTTGCACTTTTAATGAAATTTCATTTGCTTATAAGAAAAAAAGAAAAAAAAAAAGAACATTGCTGGTTACAAGAGACTTGTAGTCTCTAGAACATCCTTTTACTTAGCTAGATTTTTAATCATTGGGTGGGTCGCATTTTTTTCCTTGAAGGTTCTTTGAAGTAGACCAACAGTAATTTTTGGCAGGTGAAGATGGCAGTGAAAATATCTAAAGAGAGTAGTCTAGTTAGTTTTCAAAAGAGAGAGAGAGAATTCTAGAGAAAGACTGGCTACGGAGTGGTGATGACTTTTTTTTTTCTAACATTTCAGGCACTAACCATCCACTTGAGTCACAATTGATCTTCCAACCTACCTTCAGTGCACATACAGACACCTCATGAAATGTACTTGAAGATATCCTATTTCTACAGCTAAAAGGCGAAAACTCCATTTATGAGCCAAAAGGCATTGTCTATATGGTTTTTCACTAAGTCAAGAAAGATATCAGTCACAACGATCTTGTCACCAACATGGAAGCTACTTGGGTCATGAATTCTCATTAGGCAATTTCACTCTAGTATCATCTCCTCTAGCTTAGTAGGTGCCTTTTCATTCTTATCTCATTCATTCAATTCAAATCACTTTGGCATTTTAACGTACTCTTCCAACATCTAGTCCAAACTTTTCTTTACTCAAACTAGTTTACTTTTTAGCTATGACAAAAAGTATATAGTTTGACAAATGATCTAAATAAGTTCAAACACTCTTCCTTCTAGCATACCCTTGAAAACTATTCCTCTTCACTTACAACCCTTTAGTGCACCTCTCACATATCTATAATCGCTAAGCTATCCTAGGATAAAGGTTTAGTTGGTAAAAATATAACACGTTTTAAAACTTATTGCCATGTTGAGTTAGCAACTACTAGCTTGAAAGTAACCAAGCAATTCATGGTTTTCTTACCAAAAAAATGTAAGGAGTAGGGTGGTAACTCAAGCCCTTAAATTAAAACGGACAAACATTTTGTAGCAACTAATTCTTAGTATTAACAACTCTCCTCTAACTTAACTAAGGATTATACTTAGCCATCTGATTTCAGTCTATGAGGTTGATCTTTATCACATACGAAGCAGATAACATGTGTAATGATAACTGCTGCAAAACACAATATAACATTTTGATGCAACAAGGGAAAAACACAAAGAAGTACAATCACCACTGAAGTTTACTATTCTCATTGTTAAAGCTAATCAACAGGGAAAAAGAATTAAAAAGTCTACAAGGGTCAACCATTAACAATCAGATCTTTAGCAAAAGAACAAGCCTTTAACAGGAAATTATCCTGCCAACACTCTATGGTATGATTCAAAGCTTTCATGTGAATACAAGTGCCAAAATCTGTTAGGAGTTTGGTACTTGCAAAACAAAAACCCATACATGTAGGTTTTCTGATGACAACTTAACACCAGCATTTTATTATTATTATTATTTTTTTAAAGAAGATCCTACAGTCGAAACCTTTTTGGTTTGCAATACAGAAATTCTTTAGCTAGTCCTATATCAAACCAACTTTTTACAAGGATCATAAATGTTAATTGCCACCCTTCAAGCATAAAGTTGCAGTTCTCTCTCTATTGGTAGTGCTAAAGATATTTATTCCTTTCTCCATCAAACCTAGGACCTGTGGCCCAATAAGTGCTTTAATATTGCTCAAAACTAACCACATCTCCATTTCTGTTGAGGCCTGAGGTTTGGTGTGACCTATAGACCAAATTGTACGTAAATCAAAATCAAATGTATTCAGACTCTTCACAAAAATTATAACATCCAATTAAAGAGTTTCATCCTCAAGGTATAATCTTTCAACAAACAAAGCTTTGGGAACTGATGTATTTGAATAACGAAGCAAATTCGTTAAAGGAAATGTGTGAGTATTCCTTAATTTGGCAATTCACTAAATCAGATACTTTGAACCAAGAAAGCCATCTAAAATAATTTTTGGGTAATCTTTCGGGTTAAAAATAAAGAGAATTTAACACTAACCTAATTTCTTATCATATACTCAACGCTTTGTACTTATCAGACGCCCAGAAGTGGACACACTTGAACGACCGCAAATTCTAAAAATTCTGATCCGAAATCGCTCTATGCATCAAGCATTTTATATGCAAGAGATGAAATTGTGGGCCACTATTACTGAAAAAGCATATTGGTGTACATAAAATAAATAAAAAAATAAAAAGAATTAATAAGACTGACCGAGCTAATGAAATCGAGAAGTGCGGCGTTAGCTTCTCCGTCCTTCGCTGGCGCATCTATTTGCACCCCGACTGCCTCGTCACTCAAATCTATATTTCACATTTAACCAAAGCAAAAATCAAAATATGAAAAAAATCTCACACGCACACGCACACGCACATAACACGCGCGCGTAGAGACTTGTGATGGAGGAGGATTTGGAGCCCGGCTTGGCGTGGATGGTGATGGCGACAGAGGAGGGTGGGATGGAGCGAATACAGGAAGGGAAATTGTTTGGTTGTGCGGAGGGTGAGGATTTTGCTGACTCTGCCGGTTTGGCCTTTGCTTTGTCCTTCTTGCCCTTTGATGGTGGCATATTCACTCTATTTCTTTATCTTCTTCCTCTCTTCTCAGAATAATGCGAATTTTGTTGATTTCTATCTCTATCCCTTTGATGGTGGCTTTGTCCATGCTATGTACCCAATGATCTCGGAGGCCCAGGCCCAGTCCCAGTCCCAGTCCAAGGTTAATTCGGTCCAATTTTGGTGGTTTAGGCAGGTCATCTTATTGATTTCTACGTGTCTTTTTATGATAGCCTTGATAGTATCTATTTTATTGTCAAAATTTAAAGTTAATATATCTAATAATGTGGCACATTATTTATAATTTTTAAAAGACGAGCAATAATAACTTTATATACGTAGTTAGATGCATAAATTTAAAATAATAAATACTCATTTGAAATGAAAGAGATCATTGTCCAATGCTACATACGCACATTAAGCCATTAATTAACATGCTTGATCATATTATTATTATTTTTATTATTATTATTAATTATTATTTTCATGTGTAACATGAGTGAAATTACCTTATAGCTTGGGAGTTGTTCCCAAAAAAAATTAAAAATCCCTTAATAATACTTTTTTTTAATAAAATATATCTTTAAAAATTAATTTTCTCCCCCCATCTTTTTTTTTTTTTTTCAAGCTTTGTCTCTCACACTAAAACTTCTGTTCGGCCCCTGCACGTGCATTTGTTTTAATTTTCCTTTTCCAAGAAGATTTGATGGAAGGTTTCTGCTTAAACGTTATTCCAATGGTACGTACGTAGCTCATTGTTCTTACATCACTTGGAAACCTACTTCGAACCCAAACATGGGCAAATACGACTTCCAACAAAGCTCTTGAGAACTATCAGGAAGGTCTCCATTTGAATTTGAATGCCATTTTATAACGTGCTACCACTTTGAATGGGAATCTCGGGATCAAATGGTTTGGACGGAACTAAAAATTCAATTTTAGGGGCGAACTGCATTAAAAATGATTTTAAGGTTAAATATATATATATATTAAGTATTCTTTAAAACAAATTTAATGGTTAACAAACTTTTTTTTTAACAAAAAAAATTTTAGAGATGAGGCTAGTGGCCCTTCCCCCTAAACTCATTCCTACTTCAACACAAAATAAGAATTAATAGACATTGTCATATTAATCAAGAACCATGAGGGCGGCGTCGTATTTAGCAATTAACATTACTTTTCATTATTATTTAACAGAATTATGACCTCTCACTTTTCAAAGAAAATTTTACTTCTTGTATCACTTTGTATCTCTTCATGGATTTTAATAGGGTGTTGCACGTTACTATTTTGTATCCCTTCGTGGACTTCTATAGACTCTAGGATAATATTAATGGGCTTGTGTTTGGCGAGTGTATATATACTTGTATTTCTTCTCACTCTCCGTTTGTCTGGCATCATTGTAATTGTTTTTTTTTTTTTTCTCTCTTTGTATAACACCGTTCTTAATTTTATGATTACTAGCTCATAACCCGCGCAATGCGCGGGATTATTTATTATAATTTAATTTTGTCAAAATTATATAAGTTTTATTTGTATTGAAATTTAATATGTATCAAAAAAATAATATTAAAAATTTTGCTAAATGATTGATAATCAACTTTGCAAAAATTTATTTAATTGTTGTGCG
>FXXK01001559.1:34387-73911 GCA_900184695.1 Betula pendula | reverse complement strand
ACTTCTATAAAGGGGTTTTTTTTTTTTTTCTCCCCCGATGTATGGGATTCTATATATGGGTTTTTGAATAAAAGCTCTAGATTAGATCAATGTCAATTATTTTTAATATTATTGTTTTAATACCTATTAAATTTCCATATAAATAAAACTCATATAATTTTAATGGTTCTATAAATGGGTTTTTTTTTTTTTTTTTCTCCAATGTATGGGATTCTATATATAGGTTTTTAAGTACCATATTCACACATTTACCTCTAGATTCTATATATGGGGTTTATTTTTTGGTTGAACACTATACATGGGTTTTTAAGTAAATTCTAATATAGCATATATTCATAAACGTAATAACATATATTAACATCTCAAACGTTTTTTAAGGCATTAATGGAGAGAGAGAGACGTGCTAGCTTGATGCATTTATCTGATGCGATTTTTAAGGCATTTTTTAAGCAATTAAGAGACCGGTTTTCAGTAAATTATTTAAAGGCTGCGATTTTTAAGGCATTTAATATACCGGTTTTCATTAATTATTTAAAGGACCGGTTCAAACCGGTTTAGTACCGGTTCAATGTTTTAAACAATGAGTTAATTGGCCGGTTTTTAAGTTAGTAAATACCGGTTCATGCCACGTGTCGCGATAATAAGCACTTTGATGTGTGATTCAGCTATTATATATATATAGATGAGTGTTTTTATATAAATAGAAAATTCATACAAAAAATTGTCTGTTTTTCTTTTTTTTTTTTTTTGAGTGATACAAAAAATTGTCTTACAAATGAAAGAATAATGGAAGCTTTTGTTACAAGACCACACATAAACTTTTTTTTTTTTATGAATAAGAAATATTATATCACCAAAGAAAACTCACAAACAACTCAAATAACATACAACTGAAAACAAAGACACCAAAACTATAAGAAAAACAGAGTCTCCTAGAGCAACAAACAACTATAAGAAAACAAAATACAATCCCAGCAAATCACACTCAGCTGACAAGAAAATGAATAAAAAACAAGAAGGACAACGACTACACTTCAGCAACTGCAGCCTTCACACTAGCATCTCCTTGTTGATATTCCATTTTTTGCATAGTAGGATATTAGTCACATTCTTTTGAAATTTTCCACCCTCAAAAATTCTGGTTCGAACATTCCAAACAACACTTTTCAGAAGTTGCTACTCAATTTTTGGAGTACCACTCTGTTTAATCTCATTTTTGTTTTTCCACAGGTGATAAACAAAGGAACTAAGCATCAGGCGGCAGAAATTACCATGTATGGTTTCCTTCTTCTAATCACTTTCAACCAACCTAATGACATCAATCCAAGCATTAGGAGGGTTAGAGACATTACAACGACATAGAGCATCCCTCCAAATTCAAAAGCTAAAATTACATTAAAAAAATAAGTGGTCACGGCATTCAAGACTATGCTTGCAAGTATGACTGTAATCGAGTCAAGCCGAGCTGAACTTTAGAATTTTAATACTGGCTCATTTATGAGGAGACATATTCAAGTCGAGCTCGAGTTATAAAATGTGTGTTCAAGTTCGGCTCATTAGAAGCTCGGGCGAGCTCAAGCTCAAGCAAGTTGATAATGCCATTCAAGCCGGCCCAAATATTCAATGATTTTAAGTCTATTAAAGTTTTTAATGTGTGATTCGAGCGAAATTCAAGTCCGAGATTGTGAATAACCTCTATACATTTATCTAAAATATAAATATATAACTATATAACTATATAATGCATATTATACAATATTGTGTATAATTATAGTCTATAGGTAACAAATTAACAGAATATTATTTTGTATAACTATAGAGTAGAAAATATAGTATATTTATAATGTGATCAAGTAGTAAGTCTAGTATATTATGTATAACTAATTAACTATAGTATAAATATAGTATAGTATATAACAATTATTAACCATGTAAGATGTATCATATATATAGTTATATATTAACTATTCAATATAGTTATAGTGTTATATACTATTAATAAATTAATATGTTAGTTTATGAACTAACTAGTTAGTATGTTAATAATATATATACACACACATTGATACATACATTCATATTAATACTACTATATATCAAAGTATTATAATTAATATGTAATACTTTATTTACTTAGTTAGTATAGTTAGTTATTTAAGAACTAACTATATATATATATTACTCAATGTGACGTATATACTATATGTAATTACTTAACCATACTTACATAGTTAGTTAAATTTTTAGTAATATTAAATTAATTAATATGTATTAATCAACTAGGCTCGCGAACCCTAAACAAGTCAACGCGAGCCAGTCCAATTGAGCCTTAAACGAGCTAGGCTCACAAGCTCTTATTGAGTTCCATCAGGCGAATCAAGTATATATCATTTACTAATCGAGCAGGTTTCTACAGTAATGAAGATGTTTGTATAATACCAAGCTTGAGTTCAGGTCGGATTTTATCGAGCGAGTATCAAGTGGGATATCGAACAGATTGATTTATTTACAGCCTTACCGGTAGGCTGCAAGACACACAAAGTGTAAGCCCCATTGAATTAACCGATCCGCAATGGTGAATCTGTTTTGTATAGCAAGCCACAAAATAAAAAGCTTGTTTAGGGATAGTTAGGGGAAACCAAACGAGATACCACCAATTCACATTTGAATTCTTGGTCCTTAACATTTCCCAAGTATTTGAATTTACATATGTGTTGAAACGAGAGCCAAGCCAAATTGGTTGTCAATAGTACCAATTTTGACTTCTGGAAACCTAGCTTGAATTTCCACTAAATCATTTGGATATAGCAAGCCTCTAATTCTAATTACCATTGCAAATAATAGAAGATAAGCAAGCTTCCAATTTGCTATGAGTATCATAGACAATGCGATAATCATACTTCTCAATCAAGGCCCCTGCAGGATGCCAATTATCCAGCCACATATGAATATCTTTACTGTCTCCCACTTCATAGTTCAAGAATTTTTTGGCCAAATCCTGCATCTTAACAAGTTTTCTCCAAGTTCAAGAGCTGTTTTGGGACACATAGTAACTATATTGCATTACTCCGAATATATATTGTACAGTTCACCTTACGTTGAGGAGTTAGTTTCTCTAGCTAGACTATGTTTTAAATACTGAAGACACATTATAATTAAATATAATTCAAATGACTATTAATGTAGTTCATAATCATCATCAAGCTGAGAGCTTTATTTTTTATTTATTTATTTATATATTTTTTTTCAAATAAGGTTGGAGGGGAGAAACTAACACTACCAAAAAAAAAAAAAGGCGATGCTAAATTTAATTTTTACATCGATTGTTACAAGTGATGCAAAGTTTGAGCCGTTTAAAACAAATGATGTAAATACTTACAATTTTTACATCATCTTAACAACCCCTGTAGCTTGGGTTCATATGCTCTCTTATGCTTTTCATACATATGCTCTTAAATAATATGTAAACTCTTTAGCCATAGTTTATCTCTTAATACAAATATCAACAAAACATCATGAAACTTAATTAAGTCAATCTTTCAGCCATAAACACAAATCACAATAAATAATCAATAACTCATCATAAACCACCCATCAAATACTCATTAAAAATCACTCATCAAATATTCATTTAATCTCAAGAAAATAATCGAAAGCATAAATTATATGTTATCATAAAATATCATCGGTTCGTTCTTTAACATTCATAGTATTTCTTCAACTCATTTGAAGATATTTCTTTTATCTAGTAAATAAAAACATCTACTAAATATTAAAACATAAAATATTTAAAGGGGTATCATCCTCAGTAAGTATAAATACTTACCAATCCTTTTGACAAATCGACTTCCTTCTAGACCAAACGTTCTAATAATGTCTGCTACATAATTACATTTCTAAAACATTAACAATTATAAACTCATACTTATAGCTAAATAACCCATGACACTTGAAAAACACAAGTATCAATAACTCATAGTATTATAGGGTTTATAACAAAACCCCCCAAATTAACTTGCTTAAAACCATTATCAACAACACATTAATTCTAGTATGACATTTTAACACTTAGACTATGTAAATACTCATTTTTCATAGAACCATAAAAAACCTAGGGTTAATTAACACTCTAAATGTAATTAACCCATATAAAACTACAAAAATTAGGGTTTATTCCTAAACTATATTAATTGTGAAATTGAAGTTTTAACTCATTAATTCAACAACCCAAGGCTTACATTTTGCATATAATTTCACTACATACAAAAGCCGTTAAGCCAATTTAAAGGATTTAATCTCATACCCAAATTTGACCTAACTTAGAAAAAAATTAAGGATTTCGAAATTACCCAAATCCAATCAGTAAATTGGATGTTTCAATGTCGTTAAACGTCACTCAAAGCTTGAAAGTGATGGAAGACTTGATTTTGCTCCAACCTAAGCTCAAACCCTAGTCACACGTGAAAGAGAGAGTGGTTGAGAAAATGAAAAATCTGTCTCTAGCTACTGCCATGTACAGCCCATTATAGGTGATTTTTGAGCTAAAATCCCAAGCCTAGCAAACACAAATCCATGTGAAGTAGCAAGAGAAAAGAAATGAGAGAGTTGGGAAAGGGAGAGCTTACGATTCAGATTTTCCCTCAATGTCGTGACCCACTTAGAAGCCAAAACTCATGCTATTGCTCCCATGCTCCACATGAAGATGAAGGAAAGCAAGAAAGAAGAGAGGAGGGTGGGCTGAATGGAGCTCACATTCATTTGAGAGAGAGAAGGGAAAGAGAGTGAAAAAAAAAAGAAAAAAAAAAGGAAGAGTTGGGCATGAATAAGAGGGGGAGAGGGTTGCACGTTTTTTTCTTTGTCTTAAGGAAGCAAAAGTGTCATTTTGCTTTAGTGAGGGAACCTAACTCACATGTAAGAGAGTGAGGGTAGTGAGAGGAGTGTGTTGAAAAGTCAAAGCATAAAACGTAAAACATGTGAGAATAAAATAATGGACTTTAACCCATTAACTCACACATGGGCCATTGTGTCTATTTTTATTTTCTTATTATGGGCTACTATTTTTATAAGTCATACAAGCCCAAAGTGTAAGAATAAAACACTTTGTTTTATTTTACCACATTAACCCAAAATATAAGAATATAACCATCTTACATTATTTTACCACACTAAATAGACTTATTTTTATTTGTTAATAATAAACCTATTAAATAATTTCTTGGACATTACATCATTCCCTCCTTATAGCAATTTCGTCCTCGAAATTACGCTCAACATAAACATATATATGTGCATGCATATTGAATCTAAAGCTTGTATAGCAAATTTAGAAGCATACATAATGTAATGCAAGACGTAATATACCTAATTATTTAAATAGGTGCAGATATCGGTTTCACATATCCAACTCAAGTTCCCATGAAGCTTCTTTTACGTCATGATTTCTCCATAAGACTTTGACCAATGATATAACTTTTGTTCTCAACTGTTGCTCTTTGCAATCCAAAATTTGCATCGAGAGCTCTTCATATGTTAGATTTAGCTGAATATCAAGAGGCTCGTAGCTTATGACGTGCAACAGATCATGAACACATTTATGCAATTGTGAGACATGGAATACATCATGTACTCCATCCAAACTAGATGGCAATTCGATCTTTTACGCTAAAGGGCTTACACGCTTTAGCACTTGAAAATGTCCAACATACCTTGGACTAAGCTTGCCTTTCTTGCCAAAACGCATCATACCTCGCGTCGGCGACATCTTGTGATACACAAGGTCGCCAATTTCAAATTCTAGCGTGCGACAATGCTTATCCATATAACTATTTTGTCGACTTTGCGCGGTTAGCATTCGCTTACGAATAAGTGTAACCTTGTCTTTTGTATCTTGAATCATATCCGGTCCTAACAATTATTGCTCACTGAGCTCATCCCAATACAAGGGCGATCTACACTTGCGTCCATACAGTGCTTCATATGGTGCCATGCTAATAGTTGCTTGAAAACTATTTTTGTAGGCAAATTCAACTAGAGGCAATAGCGAATCCAGCTAACCTTGAAGTTGAGCACATATTACCTGAGCATATCCTCAAGCGTCTGAATGGTTCTCTCAGATTGGCCATCACTTTGTGGATGATAGGCTGTGCTAAAATTCAACTTTGTTCCCATAGCCTCATGTAATTTCTTCCAAAACTTATATGTGAATTGTGGGTCGCGGTCCAATACAATGGAAATAGGTACTTCATGCAAACAGACAACTTCCCGTACATATAAGTCTGTCATCTTCTCCATAGAATTCGTGATCTTAATAGGAAGAAAATGGGCACTCTTAGTGAGCTTGTCAATAATTACCCATATGACATCTTGACTGCTTGGTGTTTTTGGCAATCTCACAACAAAATCTATAGTATATTTCCACATAGGGATCTCTAGTGGCTAAAGTTGACCCGCAGACCTCTGATGTTCGGCTTTCACCAGTTGACATGATGGGCACTGTGCAACATACTCAGCGATATCACGCTTCATGCCAGACCACCAATAGTTCATCTTTAAGTCTTTGTACATCTTCATATTTTTCGGATGAACGGTGTACTTTGTCTTATGAGCTTCATCTAAAATATATTTCCTCAGTTCAGGATCATTTGACACTACAGCTCTATAATCACCCATTCTCAAAACAACGTCATAAGCCACATCATATCCAAGAACTTCACCACGCTTAGCTTTCGCTCTGAGTTCTTATAATTCAGGATCTTTCTCTTGGGCTTCTCTAATTCTATCTGCCAACATGGGGACAATCATGAGAGCTGATAGCGTTGCATCGCCCACAATAGGCCTGCTATTCAACTGGAGCATACCCAATTGCTGAGTAAGCAATTGGTAGACAATGCAGAAATAGAAGCTTCTCCCCATGATTTTTTGCTCAATGCATCAGCAACAACATTGCTTTTCTGAGATAGTAAAGGATATAGTAGTCGTAATCCTTTATCAATTCTAACCATCTTCTTTGCCTTATATTGATATCTTTTTGGGTGAAGATATACTTCAGACTCTTATGATCAGTGTATATCTCACACTTGTTCCCATACAAATAATGTCTTCATATCTTCAAAGCAAACACTACCGCAGCCAACTCTAGGTCATGAGTGAAGTAGTTCCATTCATGGTTCATCAATTGCCTTGATGCATATGCGATCACTTTTTTTACCTTGCTGCATGAGTACAAATCCCAACCTTTGAGGGAATCATCACTATACACAACGAAGCTTTCTCTCTTAGATGGAAGAGCAAGAACTGGCACAGTCACCAATCTCTTCTTAAGCTCTTGAAAGCTAGCTTCACATTCATCGCTCCATACATAAATTGCATTCTTTTTCATCAATGCTGTGAGAGGCTTGGACAGCTTAAAAAATCCCTCTACAAATCTCCGGTAATATCCAGCTAATCCCAAGAAACTACGCATCTCTTGGACATTAGTTGGTTGTTCCCATTCAACAACGGCTTCTATCTTCTTCAGATCCAAAGATACCTCATCCTTGGAGATTACATGACCAAGGAAGGATACACTCTCCAACCAAAACTCATACTTCTTGAGCTTTGCAAACAGTTTGTTCTCCCTGAGTACCCCCAATACAATCTTCAAGTGGTTCTCATGCTCATAATGATTAGTCGAGTAGACTAAGATGTCATCAATAAACACTACCACGAATGAATCAAGGTACTTATGGAATACTCGATTCATTAAGTCCATAAATACTGAGAGTGAATTGGTTAATCCAAACAACATGACCAAAAATTCATAATGGCCATAGCTCGTATGGATAGCTGTTTTTGGAATGTCTTCTTCTCGCACTTTGAGCTAGTGATATCTCAATAGAAAATCAATCTTTGAGAATACCGAAGCTCCCTTAAGCTGATCAAACAAGTCATCGAGCTTGGGTAGAGGATACTTGTTCTTGATCATCACTTTGTTCAACTCCCGATAGTCTATACATAACTGTATAGAACCATCTTTTTTCTTCACAAATAATACTGGTGCGCCCCATGGTGACACACTATGTAACGACCTAGGGAAAAACGCTAGCCACATCTGCGCTATCACCCCAAAAGGACTAGTCAATTTTAGAGTTTCCCTATAATCACTTATAAAGCTCAGTTTCACCTAGTAACTAGGCAATATGGGACTCAATACTCATGACTCTCTTTATAAATCACCCACTCTATGTGGGCTATTTCTCATCTTCCCAATATGGGACTGGGGTGTTACAAACTCCCCCTCTTAAACTCCTGACGTCCTCGTCAAGGCCACATCATGCAGTGTTCCAGTATCACATGGCTTGGCGTTACTAGGTGGCTCTGATATCATTTGTAACGACCCAGGGAAAAGCACTAGCCACATCTGCACTATCACCCCAAAAAGACTAGTCAATTTTGAAGTTTTCCTAGAATCACTTATAAAGCCCAATTTCACCTAGTAACTAGGCAATGTAGGACTCAACACTCATGACTCTCTTTATAAATCATCCACTCTATGTGGGCTATTTCTCATCTTCCCAATATGGGATTGGGGTGTTACACACTAGGTAGAATGAAACCCCAATCTAATAACTCTTGGAGTTCCTCCTTTAGCTCTTTCAATTCTTTTGGAGCCATGCGATAAGGTTGCTTGTGTGTAAGTTGAGTCCCTGGTGTTAACTTGATAGTGAACTCAATCTCACGATCTAGAGGTAAACTAGCTATCTCAGCCAAGACATCTTGGTAGTGGCACACCACTGGAATTTCTTCTAACTTCACTTCAACTTCATGCTTAGCAACTACATAAGTCAGATAGGCGTAAGTGTCATCCCTGGTAGTGGCACACCAGTGGAATTTCTTCTAACTTCACTTCAACTTCAGGCTTAGCAACTACATAAGTCAGATAGGCGTAAGCGCCATCCCTGATGCTCTTCTTTGCTTGTAAAGCGGAGAGGAGATGTCGAGTGGCTGGCACATGAGATCCACAAAATTTGAACTCCTCAGTATCTTGAAGCCGAAATACAACTTCCCTCTTGTGACAGTCAATATTTGCTCCATACTTCGATAACCAATCCATTTCAAGAATGATATCGAAGCCAAGCATACTGAACACTACTAGTCTAGCTGGTAAGGTCTTCCCTGCTATGACTATAGGGCAATTTTCCACATATTTCACACAAGTTACGGCGTCGCCAACGGGAGTGGCCACATGAATACTTTGCTAAAGTGATTTTGTATCCAATTTACACAACTTTACATATGTAGAAGAGACAAACGAATGAGTAGCATCGAAATCAAATAAAACGCATGCAAGGTTACCAAATAATGGAATGGTACATGTAACTACGTCGGTGCTAGGCTCTTCATCCTCATTGTTGGCCGGTGTAAATGAGTAGACTCTTGCTTGTGCCGGCTGCTTCGGCTGATAACTGTTCCCTCGAGGCTTGTCATTACTTGCTATGTTTTGTGGGCATTCATGACGCATATGGCCTGGTTTGTCACATAGATAGCAAGTATAAGAACCGAATTTGCAATCCCCCAAGTGCGGCTTCCCACACTTAACACAATTTGGCCTTGGATTCATAAAGGCCATTGGAGCCTTCTTTTTCTCATAGGCGCTGGAGCTACCACTCACGGCTTGTTTCTTTGATGGATGAGTGGGTGGAGGTAAGTTTCGCTTCTTTTGAGCAAAATATGTAGCTACCTCTTTGATACTCTTCTTAGCAAGAGTTGCCTTGTCAACCATATTGAGTAACTTTTTGATATCAAGGCATATGACTTTATCTCTGACCCGTGCGTTGAGAACGTAGAGAAACCAGTGAACCTTAGCTTTTTCAGTCACAACCTTAGCTTCTCCATCGACATATTGTCCTGAGTAAGCTCTTAGAAATCTCTAGCACATTGAAGTCACTAGGTCTTTGAGAAGAATCGGTCATTGAATTCTTGCTTGAACCATTCCCACATAATTGGGATACCTTGGCCCAACTCAGCAGCTATCAATTCTTTTCTAGCCAACCACCAATGGAAGGCTTCTCCCATAAGCTTAAGGCTCGTAGAGTTAACCTTCTGTGCATCAATGCACTGAAGAGACTCCATGAGATGTTGGATGTTGGCAATCCAGGAGTCAGTAGCCATTGGCCCCTTAGAGCCATCAAATGACTCAGAGTTATGCCAAAAGAAACTAGATGATGGGCAACCATTTACTCTCACGGTCACGATGATGCAGTTGTTGTTGGAATTGTTGTTGTTGTTCAAACTGCTATTATTGCATCGTTTGCATGTTTGTCATCATGGTAGTCATGAATTGGGTTGCTTGAGCCCAAAATTGCATTGGGTCAGGCATGTCCGATGGTAGAGGAGGAGGAGGTGGAGGTGGGTTCGCACCGCAATTCTCTTCATTGTTATTCCTCAACAACCTCTCCTGATACCTGCGACGCTCGGGTCTATAAGGCATTACTCTACAAAGTTCTCATGTTAGAACCGAGTAATCCATATAGACACAAGTCAAATAAAAAATAAGATGTGCATATGTAATCCAAACGCACTCACATACATTGCAAACAAGAATTTAATAAGTCTTAATTACTTAAGGTTCCACTTGAAATCTTTTAAGTTCCAATAGCTCTAACATTACATTTAGTCTCTACCTAGACAATCTAGTACCTATTACTCCCGTAATGGCCATCAGAGCAATAACGCTCTGATACCATAAGTTATGACGACCCGATTTATAACCACATTTAGTAACTGTAATCTTTTTTTTTTTTTGAAAACATAATATAATCATGAATCGGATTGATCATCACAAGGTGATAGAAACACCTCTGCCATACATATATCTCACAACGTATCATGAAAGTATATCTATTACATCAGAGTCACATATCACACATAATATAAACTGAGCGGAAGCATATACTATAAAAGTAATTAACACACATAGCTAACAATGAAAATTCTAATGATTAAAAGTTTACATTATGACATATACAAAAGAATGGCTATACAAACCGTGTCACATATGACACTAGCCAAATATACAATATCATTGTTTGTGAACACATCACAATATTATACAAAAGAATAAACTATCTATCAAGTCTATACAAAATAATACATCCCACGACATCAGTTGTAATGGCCAAGGTAGTAGGCCACAGGATCATCCTACTCCCTCAGAACTTACATCAACATCTATGCAACCATAAAGATCATTTATGATTACATAGGCGAAAAAAAAAGGGTGAGTCAACAGAGTCAGTAAATAAAAACCCACTGACTTTTCGCAATGAATCGAAGAGTTAGTTTACATAAGTTTACAATAACAGCTACTAAAAGTATAACATTTATTTTTAAAGCATAAAGCAGTTGATGAAGTAAATATTGTAGTTATAAAAGCATTTGAAATATACTAATAGCAGAGTACGTATAAATATATTTCAATCTCCTTACTTGAAAGTATACACATACATATACGTTTATGTTATAAATATATCATATAACCCAGCTACACCCATATATAAGCATTCCTTCTCCTATGGGTGAAAACACAAGTATATAAACATATCTAAGTAATAAAATATAAATCACATATGCAACTAGTCGTAAGAATATGCATATGTGTTTTTTCATTAAACCTCATATGCATACTAATACGTCTATGATAAAGTCTATTAAATCATCATATGCAATTAGCTGTAAGAATATACATATGTGCTTTTTCATTAAACCTTATATGCATACTAATACATCTATAATAAAATCCAATAAATCATACCAAGAAATATCACATAAATCAATCATGACTTAGGTACACCCACATACTAGTGATCCAACCCCTATAAGCAGACACAAGTACATAAGTATTACTAACATTACTCTCACAAAGTATCATAAAATCATCATGTTCATCATGCAATGTTTCTTCCTCTGTTGCACGCAGCTTTTTACAACCCCTGTGGCTTGGGTTCATATACTCTCTTACTCTAGCTCTTTATCTCTTGCTCTGTTGCACACAGCTTTTAATAACCCTATGGCTTGGGTTCATATGTTCTTTTATGCTCTTCATACATATGCTCTTAAATAACATATAAATCTTTAGCCATAGTTTATCTCTCAATACAAATATCAATAAAACATCATGAAACTTAATCAAGTCAATCTTTCGGCCATAAACACAAATCACAATAAATCATCAATAACTCATTATAAACCACTCATTAAATACTCATTACAAATCACTCATCAAATACTCATTCAATCTCAAGAAAATAATCGAAAGCATAAATCATATATTTTCATAAAATATCATCGGTTCATTCATTAACATTCATAATATTTCTTCAACTCATTTGAAAATATTTATTTTGTCTAGTAAATAAAAACGTCTACTAGACATTAAAACATAAAACATTTAAAGAGGTATCATCATCAGTAAGTATAAATACTTACCAATCATCTTGACAAATCAACTTCCTTCTAGACCTAACGCTCTAGTAATGCCCGTTGTATAATTACATTGCTAAAACATTCTAGGCTAAATAACCCATGACACTTGAAAAACACAAGTATCAATAACCCATAACATTCTAGGGTTTATAACAAAACCCCCAAATTAACTTGCTTAGAAACGTTATCAAGAACATTCTAATTCTAGTATGACATTTTAACACTTAGACTATGTAAATACCTATTTTCTATGGAACCCATAGAAAACTTAGGGTTAATTAACACTCTAAATGTAATTAACTCATATAAATAGCAATCATAGTGTTTAAACATCAATAACACCAAATTAATCAACACTACAAAAATTAAGGTTTATGCCTAAACTATATTAATTGTGAAATTGAAGTTTTAACTCATTAATTCAACAACCCAAGGCTTACATTTTGTATATAATTTCACTACATACAAAAGCTCTAAGCCAATTTAAAGGATTTAATCTTATACCCAAATTTGACCTAACTTAGGAAAAAATTAGGAATTTCGAAATTAACCTAATCCAATAGGTAAATTGGATGTCCAATGTCGTTAAACATCACCCAAAGCTTGAAAGTGATGGAAGACTTGATTTTGCTCCAACCCATGCTCAAACCCTAGTCACATGTGAAAGAGAGAGAGGTTGAGAAAATGATAAATCTCTCTCTAGCTACTACTATGTATAGCCCATTATGGGTGATTTTTTAGCTAAAATCCCAAGCCAAGTATACGCAAATCCATGTGAAGTAACAAGAGAAAAGAAATGAGAGAGTTGGAAAAGAGAGAGTTTACGGTTCAAATTTTCTCTCAATGCCGTGACCCACTTAGAAGCCAAAACTCATGCTATAGCTCCCATGCTCCACATGAAGATGAAGGAAATCAAGAGAGAAGAGAGGAGAGTGGGCTGAATAGAGCTCGCGTTCAGTTGAGAGCAAGAGAGAAGGGAAAGAGAGTGAGAAAAAGGAAGAGTTGGGCGTGAATAAGAGGGGGATGAGGGCTGCACGTTTTTTTTTTTTTTTTTTTTTTTGTCTTAAGGAAGCAAAAGTGTCATTTTGCTTTAATGAGGGAACCTAACTCACGTGTAAGAGAGTGAGGGTAGTGAGAGGAGTGTGTGGAAAAGTCAAAGCATAGAAAGTATAACATGTGAGAATAAAATAATGGGCTTTAACCCATTAACTCACATATGGGCCATTGTGTCTATTTTTTATTTTCTTATCATGGGCCACTATTTTTATAAGTCATACAAGCCCAAAGTGTAAGAATAAAACTTTTTGTTTTATTTTACCACACTAACCCAAAATATAAGAATATAACCATCTTTATTATTTTACCACACTAAATAAACTTATTTTTATTTATTAATAATAAACCCATTAAATAATTTCTTGAATATTACAATGGGGTCATCACGTTCGTACAGACGGATAAATGAGTCTACAATCTTAGTAAGTATAGAAGTCACTGACTTTCCACAATGAGCCATAAGATTTCTACCTTGAGTTTACAATTGTAATAACCTGCCCCACCGCATTAATACCATATAATATAATGGCACATGCGCGGAGTGGTGCTTTACGCTGAACCTGAAAATATTACAGCCAAATAGCTCTAAATAGTAAACCTGTAAAATCTGACATCAGCATAGCCAAATTAATGCTAAACTTGTAACATATCAATATAACTCAACATCAAGAGACAAGGTTTTAGGGGTGAAAAGAAGGCAAGTATCGGTAGGTTCTGGTTCTAAATCAACAGACAAGGTTTTGATTGGAGAGGATGTAACTATACAAAGTGTTTTCGATGCTTTGGACAAAGTTTCAAAATGCTAGTGTTGAAAAAATGAGAGAGGTGATTGGTGATTTTTGTCCATAAACTTGTCCCTGATGCGCTTTGCTAGTTACACCTAACTGTTGTACAAATATCCACCTAAATAAATAGGCGAATAAATGCACGTTTTACTCGCAAGTGCACAAGATCAAAACGATAGTATAGACGGCAAATACGAGATCATTCCCACGAGGATTGGTAAACTGTGTTTAAAAAGAAATTCCTAAAAAGATATTGTTGAATGGAACAAAATAAATGATTGAATTGAAATAATAATATAAAAGGGCTAGGCTTCGATATCCACCGCTAATCATACTCAAATAAAGTAAACAATATGCACAACGCTACATTCATGTCAAGATACTCAATGTTTGCCAGCCTAAGGGCATGGGTGTATACTCCAAAAGCTATTGATCTCCCTAAACAACGAGATTAGGCATGGGTGTATACTCTAACTCTTTTCTTTCTTGAGGGATTTAGCATGGGTTATACTAAGTTGTTCCTCAAGAAAGCATAAATCTATGGAGATCGACAAACACACTAAAACCTAGAACATGGTGTATATTCCGGTCTTTCATGTTGATTACCCCAAGAACCCGCAATTGATTCTTTTGTTACTCTACTAGGCCCAGGACTCGGTCATCCAAATTGACCTAGATAACACTCTATACATGTTATATGCATAAGATGATCAAACCCATACATAACCCATATAAAGAACGAACAAAAACCCGAGATAAATCAATTAAGCATCAAAACATGAATTGTAGCAAGACAAATTGAAACCTTAAAGAGACATGATTAGGGCTTCAATCGAGCCCTAACTAAAGTATTAGCTACACATAATTTGGATGAAAATCATCCCTATAAGAAAATAACAAAGAAAAACCAAAAAGAAATAAAGAACTAAGAAAAACCCTTCTTTGAAGCCTTTGATTCTTCTCCTCAAGCTTGTGTGTATGTTTTGGAGGACTTAGGGGAGTATTTTATAGAGTTTAGGAACAACCCTAGTCAATTTCGGCACCCTAGGAAGTCCAAAATCGAGTTGGAGTAGGTTTAGGATCTTTCCAAATCGGGTTCTGCCGACTTACTGTTCAGGCGCGCAAGATGGCTCGAGCTAAATAGGGATATGGCTCGAGCCAAGTGATGGCTCGAGCTAAACATGGATATGGCTCGAGCTAAGTGATGGCTCTAGCCAAATGCAGATATGGCTCTAGCCAATGGATGGCTCTAGCCAAATGCAGATATGGCTCTAGCCAAGTGATGGCTCTAGCCAAATATCGATATGGCTCTAGCCAAATTCTTCAGCTTTTCTCCAACATCTCTTTTAAGCCCGAAACTTGATGGAATTGAGTGCTTTTCTTCCAAAACCTACAAAATAAGGGAAAACACAAAACAACACAAAACATCATATTATAATGAAACTAAGAGATTAACATATGTGAATTAAGGGGCTTGAATGTGTAACATTTCAACACTTATCACTAACCAGGTGAAACTAGATTTGCATATCACTTATCTTTGCCCATTTTGAATTATTTCCAACTATTTTTATGAAAACCATTATGATTTGTCATATCTTACCTAGTAAAGTGAATTCGCTCAACCAAAGTTTTTTAATTACAACAACTATATGAATTTTTCTTTGCACATGTGTTTTTAAATGAATGATTTTGACACTATACTTCATGTTGTTGCTCTCTTACGAGATATTATTACTTTGTTTGGTCTAGATGTAGTAATGTATCTGTTGAGCATGTGTGACTTGAATCAAGTGGTGGGCGCCGCTATCTTTTTTTTTTTTTTTTTTTAACTATTTTGTTTTGGATTTCTTGACCGGCTTGTATTAGGAGAATTAACCAACTTGTATTTGCTCCGTCTTCTATGCACTATAAAAGAAGAAGCCTTGGTTCTCTTTTATAGTAGGGTGTTGCACCACAAACAATTGAGCAAGAAGCGAGATTGTGAGAAAGACAATGTCGTCTTTCTTGAATTTCCACACAAAGCAATTAAAAGAGAAAACCTATTTGTTGCTTAGCCAGGTGAAAGAAAAGTTGAGAGAGCTAGTGTAGTATGAGGGAAAACTAGAGCTAGTGATTGAAAACTGCAGATATGTGTCAAAATTGGAATTTAAGACAAATGAAAAATTGTTGAAACTAGTGTCCAAAACTCCAATTGATCGTAATATATTAAGCATTATAATGAGTTCTATCGAATTTCCTGAACTAATATATGGATAATAGACATGTTTTGTAATTGTCTTGGATTGCATAATGTGTAGTATGCATGTAAACATTCCCTAAGTTGCATTATATTTGATTATAGTGTGAGTAATAGATCTTTATCACACAGAAAACTATAGTCGAAAGTTTTTCTTGTGACTTATTAAATATTTGTTTGTAGTCATAAGTGGAACTGGAAATTCTACTTAGACTATAACATGTCAACCTTGATGATCTGTTTTGATCGAGTGAAGTAGTGCAGCTTCAGGTTGACATAGTTTGTGCTATGGCAAAGTAAAGTTATACGGGGCTGTACACTGAACAGGACCATATGGGCCATTGTTATTCTACTATTAACTGTCACAGATAATGATGTGCATAAGAGACACTTGATTGCATATTACTTTAAATCCTGAGAAGTTTGTGAACCAGATGTCAAGTAATGATTGCTTTGATGTATCTCCATGAGATCAAATCAATGGTCATACATTCTTTATACGTTGGACAATCATCATGTAGTATTGTGGAAGATCACTCTTCAAGAAGGATTCCAACTTCTTTGTAAGAGAATAAAGTGATAAAGATATTCCTATTGTTTTAGGATTAATGAGACTAGCCATCCTGAATCTTAGGCCTAAGTAGTTTCAGTGGTATTTAACTGGAACGATGTACAAGGATGAGTTGAATCTTATAAGGTATATTGGGATGATTTATGAAGTTTGGATCCGGGTACTCAAGAAAAAGAAATAGCGGACAAAGTGACAGTTATACTCATATTTATTTACACTATAGAATATGATACATGGAGGGGTAATATAGTAATTTCAAGTTTGTCGCAAAATGATTAATTGTTTTTAGCAAAATATGAATTAGAGTGCAGTCACAATTATTTAGTGGAATTAATTGTGATTATTAGTCAAGGTGATTAGTTATTTAATAACTAGTTTTCACAAGACTAATAAAGCTAATTCTATTTTCCTTTTGGGTCCCTTCTTGAGCTGTTGTAAATTGACTAGTATATTGATGAGTTATTATTTATTTATTTAATTGCATATATGTTTTTATTTAAATAAGACATGGGCTAGAAATTAATGTTATAATTAATTTGGTCTTGTTTTATTTTAATAAAATGGGTTTAAGAATTAATTTTTAAGAGTTATTTGGTTTGGACATTTTTGGGCTAAGGAATTTAATTCCTAGAGCACAATCCAGAGAGAAAGGAGCATTGAGTTATTGCAGGAGGTCAGTCCAAACCCATACAAGGAAAATGAAAGAAATGGACTAGGGTTAAAACCCTAGCCCTAGCTGACTTCATGGGGAGCACTTTAGCTTCCCATGGCTGGTAGCCACAAGGGGAATCTACATAGGGAGTAATTCCCCTTGTAGCCGATTCCCTAAGGTTTTTCTTGGGTTTTGGAATCTTCCTTTTGATTCCTCTCCAAGCAGACTTGCAATTATAAATAGAGATTTAGTGAAGTAGTTTTACTCACACTCTGAAATCACAAATTCTTGTGACTACACAATTGAACTTTAGATTATTGGTTCTTTATATTAGTGAGTAAATTAATAGAAGATAAATTCTTTTCTATTGTTTTAAAGGGTGAGACCACACTCATTGTCATATTCAGCCATTAAGAAGAAGATCCAAAATTCTTAAGAACGAGTATTTTTTGTGTTCTTCAAAGTTTATCTTATTCTTCATCAATCCTTGAAGTTCTACATCAAGTTCTTTGAAGAACTAGAAGTCCTTTAAAGATCTTGGAGTTTCTGAAGCTTGGTGTTCTTCGTGTTCTTGACAAAGCATCATCGCCTTCGAAGATCAACTATAAAGGAGATGAAGAAATCACAAGAATAAGAAAAACCAAAATCTCCTAGCCTCCTTGAAGAGGCTGAAGAATTATGTGAGTAAAATCATTACTTTACTTTTAGTTTGATTTTAGAATTGATCAAAGTATGCTTATACTTGAAGTTCATGATCCTAGATCATAGAAAATTTTTATATTCCGATATGCTATGTTTACTTATGATTTCATGCATAATCCCCAACAAATACAATCAGAGAATTAATGGACAATATTACAGAATTAAATCAAACATATACAAGGAAATACGATAATTTTGATAAATACAAATAATACAGGAAAAACGATGAGTATCAGAATATATTCTAACAAATATTTTAAATGGTTATACAATTAACGACGACATAAGATCTTGTCGCTAGTAACAATCCTTATTAGCGACAACCATTTTCGTCACAAATAAGTCAGATTCCGTCACAAAAATTGTTATGCCAATATTAGGGACGACATATCAGCGACAATACCTTGTCGTTGTTGGCATTAATTTTTTTTTTTTTTTGTGTAATTAGCAACGATATGATATTGTCGTCATTGATAATTGATTAATAGCAACGGCATTTGGGTCATCGCTAAAAATATGGTAGCTAAAGGCTATTTTTCCTATAGTGTATCATCTCCTCTATCTTAGTAAGTGCCTTTTCATCATTATCTCATTTGTTTAATTCAAATCGTTTTGGCATTTTAACCTACATATAGTCCTAACTTTTCTTTACTCAAACTAGTTTACTTATCAGCTATGACAAAAAGTATATAGTTTGACAAATGATCTAAATAAATTCAAACACTCTTCCTTCTAGCATACCCTTTAAAACTATTCCTCTTAACTTATAACCCTTTAGTGCACCTCTCACATATTTATAATCACTAAGCTATCATGGGATAAAGGTTTAGTTGGTAAAAATATAACACATTTTAAAACTTATTGCCATGTTGAGTTAGCAAGTACTAGCTAGAGAGTAACCAAGCAATTGATGGTTTTCTTACCAAAAATATGTAAGGAGTTGGGGGGTAACTCAAGCCCTTAAATTAAAAACGGAAAAATATTTTGTAGCAACTAATTCTTACTATTAACAACTCTTCTCTAACTTAGCTAAGGTTTATACTTAGCCATCTGAGATCTTTATCACATACGAAGCAGATAACATGTGTAATGATAACTGCTGCAACACGTACACAATATAACATTTTGATGCAACCAGGGAAAATCACCAAGAAGTACAGTCACCACTGAAGTTTACTTTTCTCATTGTTAAAGCTAATCAATAGGGAAAAAGAAATTAAAAAGTCTACAAGGGTCGCCATTAACAATCAGATCTTTAGCAAACGAACAAGGTTTTAATAGGAAATTATCCTGCCAACATCTATGATATGATTCAAAACTTTCATGCGAATACAAGTGCCAAAACGAAAAGCCATACATATAGGTTTTCTGATCACAACTTAACACCAGCATTTTATTTTATTTTATTTTAAAAAAAAAAAGATCCTACAGTTGAAACCTTTTTGGTTTCCAATACAGAAATTCTTTAGCTAGTTCTATATCGGACCAAATTTTTACGAGGAACATGAATGTTAATTGTCACCCTCAGTGGCAGAGATACGCAAAGGCGGCCGGGGGCGCTTGCCTCTACAAAAATTTTGGGAACAAATTTCAACTGAGAGTTTTTTAAGTTTTTTATGCCTTGCACCTACTACTTCTTATTCTCTCTGTGTCCACAATACTTTCTCCCTCTTGCTCAGCTTCTCTCTTTCGTGCTCCTTCATGATTTCTCTATTTTTCTCACTTTTCTTCCGCGCGCACACACACACTTCTCTCAGACTCTTCTCTCTTTTGAAGTCGATCTGATCTCTCTCTCTTCTCTCCAAGACCCATTTTCCTTTTCTTTCTTTTTGGGTCAAACCCACCACGTGGTGGCATTTAAGCCACTCAATTGGTAACTGCCCTGACTATTAAAAAAAAAATTCTCTTGTATACCCAATTCGCATATATGGCCACTTTTCGGTTTTTTTTCTAAAAATAATAATAGTAATAATGTTACACACTCTCACTTTGTTACACCAATTTCTTCACGTTTATTTGTGGCCTTTTTTTTTTTTGAAGGGAAAACTTCTGATTTTTATTAATGACAATTTTTAAGCAAAAAAGCTCATACAATCAAAACCTTAAGCAAAAAGCTTCAACAAACATAACCCAAGACTATGAACTTACAAGTCATCTATGACCTAATCAACCATATGCGTATGTATGATTCCGATTATAGATTAGATCTGCAACAAGCAGACAAATTCGAAAACATAGGGAATCCAAGTCACAACATAATTATTAAACGACCGTGAGAGATAGTCTCCTACACCGAACTACACCTCTACGACCAAAAAGGCCCGGTGACTAAAACAACAAAAGAATAGAAAATAAAAAATACAAAGCAGATCCACCGACACAGCTTGTGGCAAAAGGAGGCGGGGGAGCCCAGGAACCCAGTGGAGGGGCGCGTGAGATGGTGAAACTCTTCAACGTTTATAGATTTGATTTTGAAAAAATCAAATCCAAAAAACTTCAAAAAAAAACAAATCCGGGGCTGTGAGCGGATAGATAAGGTAGAACCTAGCTAACAAGTCGTGGATGGGGAGTCGGCGAAGTTGCAACAAGTCGTGGATGAAGAGTCGGCGAAGTTGCAGTGTAGGGATAAAGCCACCGGAGTGGTGGATAAAGCCACCGGAGAGGTGGATAAAGCCTCCACAGAGGAGGATAGGGCCGCCAAAAAGGCGGTTAGTACTTCCGAAGAGACGAGAAGGGGAGGGGGAAGGAAGAAGGGGGGAGTAGAGGGGAAGGGGGGGAGGAGGGAGGTTTAGATCGCTCCCTCCTTCCATGATAGCCATGGGTTTCCTTTGTGGCTTTTAAAACCACATTGAAATTAAAATTTAGAGAACTTCGTAAAGGCCCCTCAAGCTTCTACGCGATTTGAATAACCCCTCAATGTTTAATTTTTTTCAATTTGATCCCTCAAATTTTCAATCTGTCTCATTCAGCCTCATCCGTTAGGATTTTCCGTTAAATCCTAACGGAGTTGTACAAAAATGACTAAAATACCCATCATTTTATATTTTTTTATAATATTTTTTTTTTTGTTTAAAATACATGGATATTTTGAAAATTTCAACAAAATTTGAAGATGAAAACAAACGGAAAGGGGTTAAATGAGAAAAATTGAAGTATAAGGAGATAAAGTGAAAGAAATTAAAAATTGAAGGAGGTTATTTAAATCGAGTAGAAGTTTAATGGGCCTTTATGAACTTTCCCCTAAAATTTAATAAGGTCTATCACAAATTTAATTGTAGTTTTTTTTTTTTTGAAAGGAAAGATCATCATATCATATAACTTATTGAAAATCAACTTGCTCAGCAAGAACATATGGTTGAATAACACTGGGACATGCCCCATGCCAAACAGAATTCAAAGAATGCTGGATAGCCAATTTGGCCAGCCTATGAGCTACCTCGTTAGCAGCTCTACGTACATGGTTGACAGTCCAAAATTGCAACCCATTTAATCTAGCCTTGGTATCTTCTAATAGCTGGCCATACCGACTCCAGGAAAGCTCCTTTTGCCGAAGACCTTGCACTATCTCTAAGGCGTCGCCTTCCAAAATAATCCTCTGCAAACCCAATTCGCAAATAAAAGCCACAGCCTTCCAAGCTGCTACCGCTTCAGCAATAGTTGGGTCAGCAATGGACTGAAAAGTTGCACACATAGAAGCCACAGCCTGACCATGCTCATTACGTACAATCACCCCTACCCCCATAGAATTAGATTCAAAATTGAGGGCAGCGTCCCAATTGACCTTGATGACACCCTCTGGGGGTTTTTTCCATCTATACCTCACTGGCTGAAGAGAAGATGCCGTACAAGGACCTTTGTTGGCTTGCTTAAATTTTTCTATAGAATCCAAAGTGCTCTGGACAAGATGAGCTGGTGAGGAAACCATACCACCGAAAACTACTGCATTCCTTCTAAGCCAGAGACGACGTGCCAGGCAGGAGACAAGAATGAGATCCTCCTCATCCAATCTTTCCACCCAACGTTCAAACAGGGACATCCCATCTTCCTCGGCAATGGAAAGTTTTTGAATCTTACTTTTGCAAACCATCCACACTGCCTTCGATGAATCACATTCCCAAATAATATGACCAGATGACTCATTGCCCACTCCACACATTGGACATAAGGGATCTTCTACAATCTTCTTCTTGAAAAGGTTTACCTATGTTGGGAGGAAATTGTTACACAATCTCCAAAGGAAATTTCGCACGACCCCTGGGACTCCCATTTGCCAAACTTTCTTCCATACTGCACTGACTGTTGACGCCGTAGAGCTCTCTCCAATCTTTTAATTGTAGTTTTAAAAGCCATATAAGGGTGTAGAAAAATAAATGTAAAGATGTAAGAATATGTGTAACATTACTCAAATTTTTTAAGAGGACAACTAAGAATACAACATTTTGATAAAGAGTAGAATTATATCAATTTATCATAGCATGAAAAATATTAAAAAAAAAAAATCTACAATATGCTTTATAAATACGAAGTAAAGATATCATTAGATATGGAAAGATTGCCGTAAATTTGATAAATAATTTTGAAATAACTTTACCTTTTATTTGGGGTAGCAAATTAAAGAAATTATTAGATGTTACTATAAAGAAAAATAACCCTAAAATAATTGCAAATCATTGATAGATTATTAAATTAAAAGCAATTAATTGAGTATACAATACTTTATTTGAGGTGTTTGAAATTAAAAAATAAAAAATAAAAAGTATTTGTATTAATGTTTTGGTAAACTGTATTAAACTATAATATTATTTTATATTAATTAATTATTAGTTTCGCATCCCGCCACTACAAAAATAAGATCCTAACTCCGCCACTTGTCACTCTTCAAACATAAAGGTGCGGTTTTCTCTCTATTGGTAGTGCTAAAGACTGTATTCGTTCTATGCATTAAGCATTTTATACGCAAGAGATGAAATTGTGAGCCACTATTACTGAAAAAGCATATTGGCCGGTGTACATAAAATAAAAAATAAAAAGAAGTAATAAGACTGACCGAGCTAATGAAATCGAGAAGTGCGGCGTTAGCTTCTCCGTCCTTCGCTGGCGCGTCTATTTGCACCCCGACTGCCTCGTCACTCAAGTCTATATTTCACTTTTAACCAAAGCAAAAATCAAAATACGAATACAATCTAACACACACACACACACACGCATACACACGCGCGTAGAGACCTGTGATGGAGGAGGATTTGGAGCCCGGCTTGGCGTGGATGGTGATGGCGACAGAGGAGGGAGGGATGGAGCGAATACAGGAAGGGAAATTGTTTTTTCTTTTTCCTTTTTTTTTTTATAAGTAGGAAGGGAAATTGTTGGATTGTGAAGAGGGTGAGTATTTTGCTGACTCTGCGGGTTTGGCGTTCGCTTTGTCCTTCTTGCCCTTGGATGCTCGCATATTTACTCTATTTGTATAATTATCTTCTTCCTCTCTTCTCTGAATAATGCGACTTTTGTTGATTGCTATCTCATATATTGTGCGGTGCTAAGTCCCCCATGCTTTGTGCCCAATGATCTTGGAGGCCCAAGCCCAGTCCCAGTCCAAGGTTAATTCGGTCCAATTTTTGGTGCTTTTGGCAGGTCCATCTTAAATGAGCTCGAGTAATGTTTGAAGCTGAGTTTGGTTTCTGATTCTAAGGACGAGGAGGAAAATTTGATGGTTTGTTAAATTAAACTTTTGAATGTTTGTTTGAATTTTTCATTTCCTTGCCTTTGAATAAACAAAGCATAATTTCCAGCTTCTGGTGGTACTGCATGATTCTGGTTTTGCAAGCAATATTTCATAACTTTAAAGTTGTGCTTGAATATCATCAAATGAGAGAGGGTTATCTCGGGTTACAAATAAAGACCATTAATGACATAGTAGATAATTAATGATTTGCCAACAGCTGCCAATATCTGCCCAGGATTTAGCAGTTTGAATATATTAAAATCAACTCTTTGATCCCTGATGCAGAGTTTTGTAGCTGGTGCTAGAGGTGTGTCACTCTTGGGCGTGACTGTGAAGCAAATCTATTTGCCAATGAATTATAAACTTGGTGTGAAGTATATCCATAGATGGTGGATAGTCTAAAGGTATATAATCAATTGTAGTTGCGATTACTTTTATAAATCGTAATCGCAATTAGAGTCCTCAGTTGTTCCATTTCTAACAACCGTAACCGCAACTAGTGGTTGCCTACTGCTTACGGTTGTCAATAACCTGTTTCAATACCGGTTATTGAAACCAATTATTAATCGATAATTGGTTTTGACATAATAAACCCCTTTAGACTCTCTTTTAATTTTTTGAAGGAAAAACCTTCAATACGGATAGTCTGTAAAACAAGAATTTTATAGCCTCCAATAACATTTTGACAATTCAGCTAAAAGCACAAAATCTTACCAAAATACTCTACACATGAATACACTCAATCATGCCACTGCTCTACCTTTAAACCACTGGATCCACTCACTTCCGCCAAACGCCATCACTGATCCACCTACCTCCATTGGCGTGCAGCCACGCAGCCAGACCAGACCGCCCATGCGGATCACCAAACAGAGAGAGAGAAGGGGGGTTTCGCACCGGAGAACAGAGAGGGTTTTCGCGTGGGGGGGGAGGTGGGTGGAACAGAGAGAAACAGAGAGAGAGAAGGCTGTGAGAAATCAAGAGAGAAGCAGAGGCAGATCGGAGAGAGAGAGAGAGACCAAAGCCGAGAGAGAGAGAGTGCAGACCCGACGCCATACCCAACGGAGCAGCACGGCCATATCGTCCCGCTCGCCACCGTCACTGTAGGACCGGCTGTTGCAGCCTAGCACCATCGCCGATCCATGCGCCGAAACCTAAACCCGAACGTTGACCACGAATTGGACGGAAACGTCGTGAGAAGGAGCTGAGTCCAAGTCTGGCCGGAGCACGGCCAGACTTGGCCGCGTGTCCCCTGCGGAAAAAGTCCGCATATCCCCTTTAAATTACCACTCAATTTGACAATGTCCCCCCAAATTTCAATCATGACAATGTCCTCCAAAACTACCAAATAATTGTTAATGCCCCCCTAAGGACGAAAATACCCTTAATGAAATAAATAAAAAAAATTCTAAAAAAAAAACTAAACTAATAAAAATAATAAAATAATTTTTTTTTTTTTTAAAAAAAACTACAATTCATAAGGGCTAGAAAAAACTAAAGCTAAAAATTAAAACAAAATTAATTTTTTTTTTAAAAAAAAACACTACAAACCAATTGGACAAATTCAAGAATAAAAAAAAAATTATAAACATTTTCGTTTAAAAATTATTTTTTAAAAAATAAAATAAAAAAATAAAAATTTATATATATGTTTTTTCGAATTCATAAAAAACTAAAACTAATAATAATATAATAATAACAATTTTTATTTTTTTTAAAAAAAAACACTCCAACCCAATTGGCCAGATTCAAATTTTTTTTTTTTTAAAAAATTATAAAGGAATTTTATTTAAAAAAAATTAATTTTTAAAAAATAATATTAAAATAGGATATTTGGTCTTATTGAAAAATCTGTAGAGTCATTTTTGTCTTTTTGTTGGCCTTAGGAGTGACATTGTCAATTGCTTGGTAGTTTGGGGGGGACATTATCACAATTGAAAGTTTGGAGATGATATTGTCAATTGAGTTGTAGTTTAAGGGAAGTATATGAACTTTTTCCATAAAAGTAATTGCAAATATGATGAAATTTCATGTGGTTAAATAAAATTTTCCAAGAATATATTTTGGGTCGATGATTTCCTTTCCATCAACGTTAGGAAGGAATTTCAAAGGGAATGGTTCTAAACCATTCACTATGCCCAAAATATCACACTATCAAATTTTTATTTTTTGTTCCTGAGATACAATAGAGGAAAATGCCCGGAAAATTCACTATGAGGCGAATTATGTTGATTGCTATCTCATATCTTGTGCGTACCGTGCGGTGTAACCGTGCTTTGTGCCCAATGATCTCGAAGCTAGGCTGAGGCCCAGTCGCAGTCCAACGTTAATTGGATCCAAGTTTGGTGCATTTGGCAGGTCCATCTTATTTATTTGTAA
Source organism: Betula pendula (assembly GCA_900184695.1). Lineage (NCBI taxonomy): Eukaryota > Viridiplantae > Streptophyta > Magnoliopsida > Fagales > Betulaceae > Betula > Betula pendula. Next base: position 47,346 of record FXXK01001559.1, on the reverse strand, counting down.
GTGTGTATTTTATGACACTGGAGTGTCCAAGCTCACTAGCAAAAGATTAAGCCAATCTCGAAAAATTAAATAAAGCCATTAATTAACACTTGGCCATTATTATTTTTTGCATTTGTATTTGCTGTAATTATCTTTTCTAAAAAGAAAACAGAGTAAGAAAAAGTATTGGTTTGGGTTGAGAAGAGAAAAAGGAATGAAAAAAAAAAAAATACTGCCATCGGGACATGCAAGTTAACAAGAAACTGACAAAAGTAAGAAAAAAATAAAGAGATATGGTGGACGAGAGACAGAAAGAGATTATTTGTGCTCAATGATCATATTACTGTCGTTTTATTTATTTTTTCAATAATAATAACGCTATGAACAAAATCAAAGCGATTGTAAGAATAGACGCACCCAGAAGACTATTAGGGTCTGGAATTTAGTACTTTTGACAAATTAGTGAGGAAATCTTAAGCAGTAAAATATTGGACGTACGCATCAACCACTTGTGCAAGTGGTAAAGACTGGAAAATTGCAGTTGAAACTTGAAAGAAAGTCTCAACATTTTGAACAAATGACCGAAGAAATATTCGGCAATTAATATTGGAAACATTTGCAAAACCACTGGCGTACGTTGTATTCAATATTTTGAACAAATGACCAAAGAAGTCTTCACCGATAAATATTGGGGAAATATGCGCAACCACTTGTGACTTGTGCAAGAGGCTAGTACGTAGTAATTCAACATTTTGAACAAATAACAAAAGAAGTGCTCAATAATAAATATTGAAAAAGAGTGATGATTAGCAACATCCCAGGATGTTTTATATATTTACCCATTGAAAAAGAGTGATGATTAGCAACATCCTGGGATGTTGCTACAGTGCAACATCCCAGGACACATGAACAGTGTTTGCGCAACCAATTACCCCCATTTTATTATTTTTTTTTTAAAAAAAATTACCCCATTTGCATGTTAGAATAATCGATTTAGACAGACGATGGGAATTTGGTCGAATATTGATTGGTCCTACCGTCCTAGCCTGTTCATAGTGCGGTTTGTTGGGTGTACCTTATGGACACCATTTGACAAAGGTTTGTATTCTAGCTTGCTTTTTAAAACTAAAAAGAAAAATCATATTAAAATATTTTAATTTTTTATATTCAATCAATCATTTTTTGTAACATTTTTTTTTCACTTTTTATATTATATCAAACACTTTTTATTACTATTCAAATAAAAAATTCACTAAAAAATAAATTTTTTTTTACTTTTCCATACAAAAAATTTACAACATTCTTTCTACTTTATATCACATCAAAACTCAAAAACTTCACAACCCAATCCAACCATTTGTTAAACACACCCATGAGCTCTACCTTGGACCTGGAGCCCACTACTTGGCGAAACTACTCATTGGTACGCTAGTTGCCCCATTCTCACATCGGAGTTTTTTTTTTAAAAAAATTTCTTTTGTAAGTAGGAGTAATTTATTTGAGTAATATGACAGTGTTGCATTTTAGCGGCATTTCATCCGCATTTTTCCTGGTCAACTTAACTCAGGTTAACTTACCTAAAAATAAAAAAAATAATAAGTTTGAAAATTTCATGCGATTTGCCAGCATTTTTCAATTTTTTTCCCCTCCCTTCTCTCTCTTTCCCCAAAACTTTTCCCTCCCCCTCTCCCACCCACCACCACCCCCACCACCACCAAATAGCTCTGACCATCACCATCCATTGCCTCTGCCCACCACGAAGTAGTGCCGTCACCCACCATTCAACCTTTGCCCCCTCTTTCTCTCTCCCCCAAAACTTTTCACTCCCCCCTCTCCCACCCACCACCAAATAGCTCCGGCCACTACCTGTTGAAGAATAATCTCACATCACCTGTAAACAAAACCCTGGGTATGTTTATAAGAAGTGGGCAACGCTCTCATATAAAACCGGTTTTATAGGATGAACGCAGTACGTTACGGTGTCCAATTTAACCCCATAATTATTCTTGTACTTGTGAAATCTCATTTCACTTTGTACATGTAATTTTAGTAGCTCTTACTAAAACAGTCAAGCTTGAGATTAAAATTAATTATTTTCATTAAATCTTTCTCAAAGGGATATTTTGTGTCAATTTGATTTAATTAAATTATTATGGATTTCATCTTAAGGAGTGGTGTTCCCACAATGCTACATGTTATCATTCAACACACCGAAATTTTGAACGTGAAAAATTTCACTCCTAAATGTGCCAAAATGACATCCGTTTTACATTTGAGTTCACAATCCTCTTAGGACTGAGACTCAATGTTATAAGTAGTTATGAGTTCTCAAGTTATTTTTTTGAGAGTGTTACAAAAGAATAACAACTCTTATGGTCCATTCATTGCATTGTTTTCGTACCAACACATAAATATAAACTCTCCACTTCACATAATCAAGATAAGTCTTCATGATTAATGTATTGTAGTCTCATCAAATGGAATTGCTAATTTTATTATTGACTATGAACTATAGTTTATAAGTTACGAGGATTATGACTTGAATCTTCAGTTTGATAATCTCATTACTCACACTTAAGTCATATTCAATATAACTCATGGACTTACATGTATAGATAATAATAATTAAAGCATACATGTAAACAGTAATATGTCTGATGTTCATTAAATAAATCAATAAATAAGTAACTTTATATAATAAAAACTAAAATTTCATACAAAGTAATTGGACTTTTTGGCATAAGTCCTAACACCATCAGGTCCATATGAAACAATTTAGAGGCTTGGAGGTATGAACGAAGTTGGTCTTCCTGTCACTACGAAAAAAAACTAGTCATTTCAGTCCGATTTTTTGTTTTTTGTTTTGTTTTGTTTTTTTTTTTAAAATTTTTATTTAAAGAGTTGTTTTTTATAAAGCCGCATGAACTGACAAAGGAGGCTTAATTACAATAAAATGGTAGTTCGATGGGCCTAAGTATCAAAACTGTAAGTTCGTGTAGCTTTATAAAAAATGGTTGTCAGTTGAGGGGGTTAAAGTATATTTAACCCTTAGTTAATTATACAAGAGCTCATTGGATCCTTATAATTGCATTTGACTCCTCTATAAAATATCCATAGCGAAATAAAAGTCAAATTAAATTTATTGTCACTTTATTTTCACTATGTCATTATTTCTTGAGTTTTCAATTTAATCTCTTGATTATTCTTATACTCTTATAATAAAATTTTTTAGTATATATATTTTAGTAGCTGTTTACTAAAATGCTCAAACTCAAGATTCAGAATAATCAATTTCTATTAAACTATCTCAAAGGGATATTACCTATCTCATAAAGAGATTATGGATTTCATCTCGAATAATAGTATTCTCACAATATTACACGTAATCACTCAACATATTGAGATATTGATCATTCAAGATCTTACTCATGTATACATCAAAGTGACCTACACTTTACATATGAGATCATATACCTCTCAGGATTGAGAGTCAATGGTATAAGTAATCGTGAGTTCAAGTTTTTTAGTTCACAATAGTTTATAGAATAACAACTCATTATGGTCAGGTTTAGTGTATTCCAGACTAACATATAAATTAGAAGTCCTTATTTCCATGATTAAGATAGATAATCATAATTGATACGTTAGTCTTATAATAAAATAAAATGTCCAGTTTCATTACCAACTACGAACTAAGGTTTATAAGTAATAAGGAATTGAGATTTAGATCTTTTGTGTATTAATCTCATTACCACACCTAAACAACATACAATATGACTTGTGGACTACATTCATCAAATGGATGTGTAATGCCCAATGTTCTTGTTCAACTAAGAAAATAAACAACTTTATTAATAACCAAAATGTCGTACAGCAGTGCACTAGAGCCTGGGTTTGACTCTCGCAATGAAAATCTTTTAGTCTATTAGTGTTCGCCACCTTGAATCCCGTTGATGCCCTGGTGGGGCGGGTGTTAAGCTATAGCTCGGTCGGTTTTGAGGGAGCGCCTGCGATTCTCACCGTCTAGGCCCCTCCTGAGCGGTGCCCCACGGATTAAGAGCTACTATGGTCACGTCCAGGTAGGATAGCTACAATCGGTTTCTCCCTCCAACCCTTTTAATTAGAAAAAAAAAAAAAAATGTCGTACAACATAAATTGGGTTTTAGGGTATTAACCGTAACTGTTTTTGTCTCCCCATTTTCTTATGGATTTCTAGTACGTGATCTTCTTGCTTGAGTCTTTGCTAAAGATCTTTTGCTATCTATAATCTGAATATCCCCTGTAACATTTTTCCTCATTCAATTAAAAAAAAAAAAATCTGACTAATTTGCAGAGCAAACTTATCTAATACTTTATGTTGACTCTCTTGTGTTCTCTGTTGTAATTCTTGTTGTTGTCTCATGCTAGAAACCGATTCAGCCAATTGAGAAAATTGGTCCCGTCTGCCACTTGCTTGATCAAAATGCTCTGCTACCTCTTTGTTATGATATTGAATTTCTTTTGGTATATTTCTTATTTGATTCAATCAAAATGTATGTAAAAGACTAAGGAAAAGAAGAGAATAGGAAGGAAAAGAAATACTCAATTAATACCGCTGTAACTTCGAGGTAGCCACCTCTTTAAAACAGCGTTTTCAACAAAAAGATCATGCCTTCGATGCTTACAATTACACTACTTGAAGCTGCCGTTCATATACATGTGGGTACAGTTGGGGTTTTGCGTTTGTGAGAGAAACACCGAGATAGTGGTGGCTGGGTGGACTCGGTACAGTTGGGGTATGGTTTTGCTTTCTTCTTTTTTTTTTTGCCGAGAAAACGTGGGAAAAGGGAGGGTTTTTTTTTTAAAATTTTTTTTTATCTCTCCTTGATTTTCTGTTTGTTTGCCGAGAAAATGTGGAAAAATGGAAGTTTTTTTCTTTTCTTCCTTTTTTGTTTGTTTGCCGAGAAAATGTGAGAAAAGGGAGGTGTTTTTGCTTTTGTTTGATTCATGAGGTTTTTTTTTTTTTTTAAAAAAAAAATGTAAAATTGGTCCATATGATGGCCAAAATTACAGATTATCTCCTGTGGTATAAAAAAAAACTCAGAGGTCCCTGTGATTGATCAAAATAACAAATTACTTACTAAAGCAAATTTTTGTCAGTCATTTTACAAAAAACCGTTAATTTATTACATCAGACCAATAGGAACGCAACACAAGGCATTTCTAATAAAAAAGTAATATTAAAAATATAAAATTATAAAAAAATTCATAAATTAAATTTTTAAAAAATAATAATAAGAAAATGAAATGGGGTTTGCCACCTCTTTGTGGGTGGCTAGTCGCAGCCCTCCCAATTGGTGGCCAGGGATGGCAGGGTGCCACTCCAACCACCTCTAGGGCTCGCCGACCACCCTATCAGTTGCGGTGGCCCGAAGGCCAACCTTAGATCTGGCTAGGGGTGGCCTGCGAGCTTACCCTGCTTATGGGTGGCCGCGCGCCACCCCTAACTAGATCTAGGGGTGGCTCGCGGCCACCCCAAATGATGCCGGGTGGCGTGCGCCACCCCAAACAACGCTAGGGTGGCGCACAACCACCGCTATGAGCAGGGGTGGCTCGCAAGCCACCTTTAGCCGGATTTAGGGATAGCCTTCAAGCCACCCCCACTGCTGGGTTGGCCAGGGATAGCGCGCTGTCATTCCTGACACCCCAATGGAGGGGCTGGCCGGCAACCCTTATTTCATTTTCTTATTTTTTATTTTTTAAAAAATTTAATTTATGAGTTTTTTTTTAAAAATTTTATAAATTTATATTTTTAATAATTTTTTTATTAGAAATGACATGTGTCGTGTTCCTATTGGTCTGACGTGGCAAACTAACGGCTTATATTAAAATGACTAACGGAAATTTACTTCAGAAAGTGATTTGTTATTTTGGTCAACTATAGGGGTCTCTGAGTTTTTTTTTATATCACAGGGATTGATTTGTAATTTAGGCCAACCACATGAACCAATTTTACATTTTTTTCTTTTTTTTTTTAGCCGTATTGATTCAAAGAATAATCTCCTCTTCACCTGGACACCATTTCAGGTCAATATTCTTCCCTACTCTTTTCCCTTTATCTGAAACTTTATTTAAAATCCAATACATCGTAATCTTCTATAGGGGTTCTCTTTTGTTATTTGCTATTTACCCTTTCATTCTTACTTGAGTTCTTAACTTTTCCAGGTGCAGAGTGGTGGGCTCAACAGTTTTGAGCAGGCTAAATATGTTTTTCATTCAATTTTGATTTAGAATTTCTTTGTGCATTTTCATAATATTCTTTTACTAATATCATTTTCGCGTCACCGCCCAACTACTGAGCTGGGAAGCAATTTTATTACTGTTTGTTTTTCCCCCTGGATGTTGGTAACACTTGTCTGTATTGAATAACATGAGTATGATGATAATTTCAAGTGCTCTGTTTGGTATGGTGGATCTCTCTATCATGGAATTCATACTTGTTTTCCATAGAGGATGGTCCATCATAGCTTCCTGACCTCATACTTATTATCTCTCTCTCTGTAAAAATTTACAGCTTATTTTCTGTGCATCTGCAACTAATGAAAACTTGATTGATTTTAGCAGGTCAGACATTGCCTGGAAGGATGCAAAATATGCTTAGATATGAATTTGAACTGACTCAGAGATTTGCAAGTCTTGATTTTAAGTTGAAGTTTGTGGAGGTGAAATTTTTCTTTCATCCAAGGTTATTTAGCATTAAACGTTAAGGGATCTGGTCTTTTTTTTAACTAATTTTGCATATTGGCGCAACACCTTGTTTTCTATTTGCAGCACAATATCCGCTTTCTTCAGGAAATTCTTCAAAATAGGAAATCAGATTTTCTGGAATGGCTCATCATTGCGCTGATAGGTGCTGAAATACTTTTATCTCTCTATGACATTGTCCATAGGTCAGCAATTAACCTTTAGCACTAATTTCCGTTGGTGCATTAAGCCAGAATTTATGCATTGTTCTGACTGGATGTTCGAGTTGTTGTACAATTGACTCTTTTAACTTTTCTGTTACTTTGAAGCGTTTCATACCAGTCCATTTTGTATTTTGTAAATAAATTGTTTAAATTATTATAATAATATTCTATTGAATCATATGTAAATAGTTTATATTGGGATTTAAAGGAATCGTGCCTTCTTCATTTAGTTCTTGTACATGCAATGCTAATTTTTCATTTATTTAGTTTTGGAACTGAAGAAAAACATATTTAGCCTGCTCAAAACTCTTGCATTATATATTTGGATGGTTTAGCAATATTCAGACCCACCAGAATGTTTTTATTATGAGATGTGTAATTTGGGGTTTATTTAGCCAAAAGTTGTTTCTGTTTGCATTTGATTGTGTGTTCTCCTTAGGGTGTCTCATTTTTCATAAACGCTGAATAAAACTTTTGCACAACAGTTTCACTTTACATCAATGTCTTTAAATGTTTTTTTGTTTTTTTTTTTGAGATTTTTATTGGTAAGTGAATGAAAAGTCCAATCCCCTAATATACTCTAACAATAAGGTCAAGGGGGAATGTGATATTAAAGGGTGATCTTTGAAGTTTTTACACTTGGTTACTGTATGTCCGTAAACCAATCTCATTTAGGTTGTTTTGTCTTGCTAAATAAGATTGGTATTTGGGAAATAAATCCTAAAGAAAAAAAAAAACCAAAAACAAAAAAAAAAAAAAAAAAAAGAGAAGTTAGATGTGCGTGCTTTGAATCTAATGCTTATTTTATGTATTAAATTGTAAGTTACCAACTGCACAAGCCGGAGCTGTAGGGGAGATTGAAGCACATATTTTAAGGTTGTCAGATTTTGTGGGAGTTTCGGCGTGACTACTAATGTTTAAAACATTTTAACTAAATTCATGTTTTGTGACAATCTAGTTATTATTATTAATTGTATTTTTAAACGACTTTTTAAGAGATTGTTCATAATTTGGATGTACTGGTTATATTTATGTTGAAAATGTTTTTTTTTTTTTGTTTCGGTTTGTGAAGTGCATTTGGATTTGGATTATGTATTAAGTAAATAGAATGGTTTCGTTGTGAAGTGTATTTGAATTAGTAGATTGAACTTGATGGTGCTGGTAAAATATGGAATATGGAATATGTAATATTACTATTAATATTAATTTTAAATATTTGTATTAATTCCAGACAGTTTTAATGAAATAGTCCAGAAATAATTTTGCACGGTTTTCGAAAAACCGTCTGGAATTAGATTTCTAGACGGAAATTTTTGGACGGTTTGAAACCATCAAGAAAAAACTATCTAGAACATGTTCCGGACGATTTTTCACTTAATTCTAAAAACTGTCCAGAATACTTTTTGTTTTTTTTTTTTTTTATCTTTTTTGTTATAGTGTGACAAACAATCTAACAACCAACCAGTTGACCAATCATGGGCCAAAACCACTAACTAACCCACAATCGATTCAACCCACTAATTGATATGGTCCATTCGAATATTTGGCCCAAGAAAGATATTTGAGTTGGAACTAAGCTCTCTACCACACCGACACCACCTCATCATTGCATGTGATTAATATTAGTAAGAAAACACACGTATCCACATGCATTGCCGACTCACATCCATCTCCTCATTGTTAGGTCTTTTTATTGGCCTCTTTGATGCCCAACACAAGTGCCCTTGTAATCTTTGGTTGGGTAGATTTGTACTTAAGATTTAGATTGAAACTTTCTCAAGAAAATCAAGTACATAAAGCTCGGTTGGTAGGGTTGTCTACCGATGTCTGGACAAATTAATCAGGCAGTGAGTTTCATATGCTAGTTCATCTGTTGATGTCTAGAAGGTTCTCAGATGGAAGCTATCATCTACTGGCTCGTTCACTCATGTCAAGACATCTTTGAGAAACATAAGGTTTCATTTGCTAGGGTGGGCGTTCACTCATGTCCAGACTAATTTGAGAAATAGAAGATTTCGTCGGCTGAGGCGTTCGCTTGAAACCTCTTGAGAGTTCACTGTTTTAAGGATTAAAACCCTAAGAATGTCTGGATGTCTCATTAACCTGTTTGGTTGCTGCCACATAAAACCTAAACAAACTTTAGGTTTCAAGTTTGATTTTCTCAAGTGTATAAAAGGACTCATCCATGGAAATCAAGAATGATTTCATGCGAACAGTCTAATAGGCATAGTTATTCCCATCAAAATGATGAGGAATAGACAAAGCCTGACTAGAAGACATCTAAACCTAGGGTCAAGGATCACACAAGAATAAAAATTCCTTGAGAGTGTATACCCGCTTTGATACTAACTGAAAAATCAAAGAGTTGAATTCAACTCTTAATGTTTAGATCCCAAACACAGTGGAATAATAAAATCACAACAGTTATAAAAATAACAATTAAACAACTGCAGCAAATATGAATATCAAGCCAAACATTCATGAACACATTAACACATATTTGTTGATGAAGAGGAAAACCTTGCAAACATAACATGTGTAATGATAACTGCTGCAAAACATAATATAACCTTTTGACGCAACAAGGGAAAAACACCAACAAATATAGTCACCACTAAAGTTTACTTTTCTCATTGTTAAAGCTAATCAATAGGGAAAAAGAAATTAAAAAGTCTACAAGGGTCGTCCATTAACAATCAGATCTTTAGCAAAAGAACAAGCTTTTAACAGGAATTTATCCTGCCAACACTATGATATGATTTAAAACTTTCATGAGAATACAAGTGCCAAAATCTGGTAGGAGTTTGGTACTTGCAAAACGAAAACCCATACATGTAGGTTTTCTGATCACAACTTAGACACAACATTTTATTTTTTATTGTTTTGAAAAAAGATCCTACAGTCGAAACTTTTTGGTTTCCAATACAGAAATTCCTTAGCTAGTCCTATATCAGACTGATGTAATCATTTCCTTGGGGAACACGTAGGAAAAAATAAGGAGAAATATCTCCATTTATTATCTACCATTTTATTTCTTAGTTTAATAAGGAAGAGATAGTCCAAATAAGGCATGGGCTATTAGTAAGGATCTTTTCCTAAATAAGGCCCTTAGTTGTGATGGCTAGACCTAATTGACTATGTTAATATGTAGCCTATATTCTTCTATTTAAGAAAAGAACAATGAATAAAAGAATAAGCTTGAATATTATCAAATATAATAACAGATTATTGTATTTTGGAGGTCACGGCCTCCTCCGAAGTAGCCCACCTATCGGTTTCCTATGTTTGAGCCATTTGTTTCACATCAAGTGGTATCAGAACCAGGCTACCTATCGTTAACAAGAAATTGTTAACCACAAAGGTCTGGTTTCCCTCAAACGAAACCAGAAAACTTGAGACAAAATTGAGAGATTCAACATAGGTCGATCCCGAAATAAAAGAGTGATCTACTGAGATTTTTCTTTAGAATCTTGGCCTGTGACGCGTTCACTAGCACGAAATACTCAACACAATGCTATGGAAGGACGAGTGGGCACCTTGGAGCAGTCGGTACACTCTATAATTGAAGGACAAGAGCAACTCATGGCCAGAATGACAGAAGTTTTTGAGATGCTATCAACCCAAGGAAAGCCTCGGCGTGAAGTAGGAGAGTCCTCACATGGAAAAAATCATGAAGCTGGGGGAGAAAATTCCCACGCTGAAGAAAGGGTTGCACCTTTCGCCCACCAACATGTCAAACTAAATTTCCCCAAGTTCAATGGAGAAGAAGACCCAACTGTTTGGGTTTGCCGCGCTGAACAATTTTTTAGGTTCCAAGGGACTAAAGAGGAAGACAAGACACCACTAGCTTCTTTTTGATCGCGCTTAGAAATCAAGTTTTAAATTTATAAACACTCGCAATAGGACGAATCTTTGTAGATAGGTCTATATTGAGGGTATCGATCCACAGGGATTGTGTGATTGCGTGAAGTGGAATTTCTAAGATTTTACTTAACTTAACTCATAAACACAAGAGTTTGAGTTTTTAAACTAAAAACTAAACAACTAGAAAGCCTTTAAACTAAGTTATCCAAATTTAAGTTAAAAGAGTAGGGAGGTATAGGGAATTGATTTCACTTAATCCTTATACCACACGAGAACTAATCCTAGCATGGATTTCACACAAAAGCATGGATTGGAGTGTGTGAGAGGTGTCAATCCTCACAACATCTCATAAAGAATATACTATCAAAGGAAATGATAAAACATCAAAAGTTTACACAAGCCACTCACCTAATCTACATGTGATTTAGCCTATGTTCCTTAGCATGCAATATAAACCCTCTTAATAGCCTACCCAAAATCATGGAAAAAGCATAAAACATCTTAGGTTTCCACCCCTCTTTTCCCTCTATTCTAAGTTAAGCTAACATGGAATTGAGTTGTGGTCCCTAGCATGCCCTATCAAATTCACACAATATCAAGTCAAAAAGTATCATTGCATAGCTCATGAATCTATCAAAACATAAACACTTCTTCATAGACAAAGAACCACATATATTTCAAATGGTATGATCATTAAGCAAAATTCATAAGCATATACAATCTCCATGCCATTTATACAAAAACCAAGCTAAAACTACTCAACTCATAGCACTTGGATCGAGTTTACATCAAAACCCTAAAAAGGATTTAGTTCCCCATATAGGAAATGGAAAACTCCATTGATTTGGAGAAACCCATTCCTAAGGAAGGCAAGTGCTAGAGAGGAGCTCTACCTACTGTCTAATACAAGAAAAATGAAAGAAAAACTAAGAAAAATAAATGAAAACCGAGCTACTGTCCATTCTCGGATCCAATATACATATATAGAAGGAAGAGGCATAGATCTTTCCAAAATGAGATAAGACTACAAAGATCTTCAACCAAGTAGTCTTGGGCGGTTCTGAGGGTTGATTTCGGCACCCACAATTGACTGACAAGCCGCAATATCAGACCCATAAAGATCTAGCCGTCATTTGCTGTCTAAAAATATCTTCCAGTTCTGGAAGGGGCGACGACGCTCGAGCGTCAGGATTGGGCGCTCGAGCGTCAAGTGCCTCTGTTGCTCGATACCTGCGCGCGCTGCCTGCGTGCGCCAGGCTTAGAGTTGTGTCTGGTGCTCGAGCACCAAGGTTGGGTGCTCGAGCGTCACTCCTTCTTCAGCAATGACTTCTTCCAAACATACCTTCAAGCTTAATGTCCATGATTTGTCTTGAATTTCCATTAAGACCTGAAAATATGGAACACACTAAAACAAACTAAAAATATTAGATAACAAAACAAACTAAGGTATAACATATGAGAGTTAAGGGGCTTGAATGTGTAACATTCAAGACTTATCACTTTTCACCTAGAAGGAGAAGCCCAATTGTGGTATCAAATTTTACTGCGAGAAAAGCAGGAGATAACTTGGGCAGAATTCACGGAGGGCTTATTTGTTTGCTTTGGGCCAAATCAGTTCTATGATCCCTTTGGAGAACTGACAAAATTGCAACAAGAGGGAAGTGTTAAGGATTACCAAGCCAAATTTGAATCCTCGCTCTCCAAAATAGGGACATTATCCCCAGCTCAACAAGTTAGTTGTTTTGTTAGCGGGTTGGAGACATCCATAAAGGCGGAGGTACTAGCAGGAAGGCCAAATAATCTCTCATCAGCCATTGGTTTGGCAAGAGTCTATGAAGCTAGGAATGAAGCCTTAAGGAGGACGACCTCGTCTGACTGGCGGCAAAATAACAATTTTCAACCACGGCCAGCTTTACCCATCAAGAAATTAATGCCTGAGGAATTACGAGAGAGGTAGGAAAAGGGACTCTGTTTCAAATGCAATGATAAATACAGGCCAGGCCATCGCTGCAAACGTCTCTTTATGATAGAGGCTTGTTTGGGAGAAGACGATGATGGAGGTATATTCATGGGAGATGAGGAGGGCAAGGAATCCATCTTGGAGCAGTTTCCGCCTTGAGGACAAGGGCATTGTTAGGGGGAAGGGATGATGTAATCATTTCCTTGGGG
>FXXK01001559.1:11941-33908 GCA_900184695.1 Betula pendula | reverse complement strand
TCACAGACCAACCTTTTACAAGGATCATAAATGTTAATTGCCAGCCTTCAAACATAAAGTTGCGATTTTCTCTCTATTGGTAGTGCTAAAGATATTTATTCCTTTCTCCATCAAACTTAGGACCTGTGCCCAATAAGTGCTTTAATATTGCTCAAAATGAATCGGCAAACAAACGAGTAAAACTAACCACATCCGGATTTTGTTTGAGGCCAGAGGTTTGGTGTGACCTATAGACCAAATTTTACGTAAATCAAAATCAAATGTATTTAGACTCTTCACAAAAATTATAACATCCAATTAAAGAGTCTCATCCTCAAGGTATAATCTTTCAACAAACAAAGCTTTGGGAACTGATATATTTGAACTACGGAGCAAATTCCTTAAAGGAAAGAAGCCATCTCAAATAATTTTTGTGTAATCTTTCGGTTAAAAATAAAGAAAATTTACCTATAATCCAATTTCTTATCATATACTCACCGCTTTGTATTTATCAGACGCCCACGACCGCAAATTCTAAAAATTCTGATCCGAACTTGTTCTATGCTATATATATTATTATGGCCTTTCAAACGTCACATTAAGCATTTTATATGCAAGAGATGAAATTGTGAGCCAGTATTACTGAAAACGCATAGTGGTGTACATAAAATAAAAATTAAAAAAAGAAAAAAAGGAAAAGAAGTAATAAAACTGACCAAGCTAGTGAAATTGAGAAGTGCGGCGGTAGCTTCTCCGTCCTTCGCTGGCGCGTCAATTTGCACCCCGACTGCCTCGTCACTCGAATCTATAATTCACATTTAACCAAAGCAAAAATCAAAATACGAATACAGTCTAACACACACACACACGCATTCACGCCTGCGTAGAGACCTGTGATGGAGGAGGATTTGGAGCCCGGCTTTGCGTGGATGGTGATGGCAACAGAGGAGGGAGGGATGGAGTGAATACAAGAAGGGAAATTGTTGGGTTGTGCGGGGGGTGAGGATTTTGCTGACTCTGCGGGTTTGGCCTTTGCTTTGTCCTTCTTGCCTTTGGATGGTGGCATATTTACTCTTTTTGTTTATCTTCTTCCTCTCTTCTCTGAGTAATGCGAATTTTGTTGATTGCTATCTCATATCTGGTTTGGTGCAAGTTCCCCCATGCTTTGTGCCCAATGATCTCGGAGGCCCAGGCCCAGTCCAATGTTAATTCGGTCCAATTTTGGTGCTTTTGGCAGGTCCATCTTAAATGAGCTTGAGTAATGTTTGATGCTGAGTTTGGTTTCTGATTCCAAGAACGAGGAGGAAAATTTGATGGTTTGTTAAAATTAAACTTTTGATGGTTTGTTTGAATTTTTCATTTCCTTGCCTTTGTATAAACAAAGCATAATTTCCAGCTTCTGGTGGTACTGCATGATTCTGGTTTTGCAAGCAATATTTCATAACTTAACAGCTGTGCTTGAATATCATAAAATGAGAGAGGGTTATCTCGGGTTACAAATAAAACTGATGTAAAAAATGCATTATATGAAAAATTTAGACCATTAACGATAAAGGAGATAAGATATCTCCATGATCAATAGGTTTGCCAACTGCTGCCAATTGACCTGCCCAGGATTTAGCAGTTTGAATATATTCAAAACAACTCTTTGATCTCTGATGGAGAGTTTGAAGTAAATCTATTTGCCAATGAATTCTAAACTAATGGTGTGAAGTATTCAATACATAGATGGTAGAGAGAACCTTCTCTAACAGCGTAACATTCGACCAATAGAAATTGGTTTTTCTTATTCAAAAGAATATTGAAAAAACTTCACTTACTCCTATGAACTTTTATCACATTTGTAATTACCTTTAAACTTTAAAAACTCTGAATTTTGTGTATTTATCTTTTAATTTTTTTTAATTTTTTTAATTTCACCCATCCTTTAGGATTTTCTGTTAAATCTTGTTAAAATTTTCAAAATATCGTATTTTTTCTTTTATATATATATATTTCAGCTTCAGATAAACAAGTTACAAGGAAAGATGTCTAGGTTGTTTAGATCTAGCTCATCGGTTAGCTCGCGGTCTTCCATGGGGAAGCTGTCAGAAATTGTCAACCAGGAACATGCAGAGTTCCTTCATGAGGATTCCGACATTGATTTCAATGTTTGGAATATTCCCAAGGTTCCCTTGGAAAAAATTTACAAGAGGACCACTTGGTCTCTCAAATCGTTCCGAAGTGAACAACACATTAAAACAATGGAACAAGTTTATGCCCTAAGTAAGGAGCATGAAATGTGCCAACTGTTCAGTCCTGAGTCTCTTAGGAGACATAAGGCAGACGGCCATAACTATATCCACATCGGATTAGTTCAGGTCGCAGTTAAACCACTAACAAGACGAGGTCTTAAGGCCATAGCCTTGTTATGTGTTCATGATGCTCGCTTCATTGATTTCAATGATAGCATTCTAGAGTCAGTACAATCAAGTCTTCATGACGGTCCGATCCATTTCGACTATTATCCAGATCTCACTTTGACAGGGATTTCAAAGGACCATTTCCAGTGTTCTCTTGAAGAATACTGGAAACATTTGAATTCGTTTCTAGAAGTTATCAAATCAAATGGTCTTGTAGTTTCTGCTACTAAGATTAAACTTTTTCAAACTAGTATTAGATTCCTTGGATACAACATCCATCAGTCTAAAATTAGTCCAATTAGTCGCGTCATTCAGTTCGCTGACAAATTCCCAAATGAAAACCTTGACAAAACCCAACTCCAGCGGTTTCTAGGATCTCTCAACTATGTCGCTGATTTCTACCAGAATCTGCGAAAAAAGTTTAAGCCCCTCTTCGATAGGCTTCAAACAAATCCTCCTCCTTGGACTGCAGTTCATACTGCTCTTGTCCAGGAAATCAAAAAATTTGTCCAGACACTCCCGTGTCTCGGAATCCCAAGCATTCATGCTTTCAAAATTGTTGAAATTGACGCTTCGGACATTGGTTACAGTGGCATTCTCAAGCAAAGGGTTCATTCCACTCAACCTGAACAAATTGTTCGTTTCCGTTCAGGTGTATGGACTTCTTCACAAATTAATTATAGTACTATTAAAAAAGAGATTTTATCTATAGTACTATGCATTGATGATCTGCTAAATCAAAAAAATTTAGTCAGAGTTGATTGCAAATCTGCAAAACATGTTTTAGAAAAAGATGTTCAAAACATTGCATCTAAACAAATTTTTGCACGATGGCAAGCCATTTTAAGCATTTTTGATTTTGACATCGAATACATCCCCGGTGATTAGGTGGTTCTAAGATTAATATGAGAATGGGGGTGGATGATTAGAGTGACTAATAAATAAACTTCAATATAAAAATCTGAATATAACAGAAAAGAATATTGAAATTGCATTAAAATAAGATAAGTTAAAATAATGATAAACTTATAGATAATATTAGCACAAAGTGGCTGAATACATCTGAAGATAAATGGAGAGAATTGGAAATACAAGTGTTTACAATCTCTGAAATATGAGAGTTCTATCTTAGCAAAAGATTGGTTGTTGAATGACCTCTGCCTTCTGCTTCGAAGAAAATTGAATATATAGCCATCTAGGGTAAGGAGGCAAGGTTGGAGGAAATCATGAGATTCCTGAAAGTTGACAGACACTTTAGTGTGTTTGAAAGCTTTAGCAGAAAGGAGATTCCATTTGCTTTAACTTGGGGTAAAAACACCGAAAGTAAAAGTAACTGTCCGATGTCTTTGGTTAGAGTGGATTCCTTCTGCTTTTATTGTTGATGAATAGTGCGTTGTCAGGGAGACAGTACTATCATTTGGCTTCTTCTACCGACGACTTTTGGTAGACTTGAAGTCATCATCTGAAAGACTGGTGTAGGGATCCTGTGCATCTTGATAGCAATCCTTGAGCTGGTCTAAATGGACAGAGGACTCTGCATATGAAGCTTCGTCTTGTTGAATAAGTACCTGGGCCAGGGCTAAGATATCCATTTTGGAGGGTTTCTTTGCTTTGGCGGAGGACTTTTATTTTGAAGAAGATCCTGATTTTTCTTTAGAGGAAGATTCAGGACTTGCAGATTTGGGAGCCTTGGAGGCTTTGAGGGCCTTGGAGGCTGGAGGAGGCCGAGAGATGAGCTCTGGCTGAGATTGAGCTTCGGGGGAAGCTTGAGACAACTTTTTCTGCTGAAAATTCAGAATAGAGTTGCTCTTGAATGTTGGTGAAATTATATTTATCCCACCATTTAACTGAAAATTGTCTGGCAACACAATTGTCAGTAAAAATATACTGCCATTTCACAATCCAGGGGACCCCATAGAATGCAAAGAAATGAAGTGAACTTGGAAAAAGAGACTGATGTCCTTCTTCAATTTTGTATCAAGTCAAAAAATAGCGGACTGCATCTTTGACTGCAATGAGCATGATATCATGGCACGGGCCATGAACTTGCCACCATCTGAGCAACCATGCTGGAAATGGTCCTTTGAAATCCCTGTCAAACTGCACAAACCAACTGTGAGTAAAATTATCGAACTGGTAAAGGAAAACCTTATACCAGGCGTCAATGTAATCATGATATGAATAAGGTATATCATGATCTGGAAGGTGTTTGGTTTGAGGAGGAGGCAGCTCCCACCTTTCTTCAGAAATGAACCTTATCACATAAAGATGATGATAAAGTAGATTCTTTTTGGTATTTGGGTCTTGATAAATAGGTTTTATCTTGACCGATTTTGTATGGAAGAGGATATCAGTATAATATCTCAAGTTTTTGGAAGGATGGATGGCATGATAATGCCAACCAGAGGGGAAATAATACCTAGCTAAATGAGCAGGAGATTTGTAATGGCTAGAATTTGGTTCAATTATGAACAAATTCAGCGGAGTTTTATGATGATAAGGGGAAGACTTACCATGATATTAGAAAGCCTGCTTCGGAGAAGGAGAAGACATTACGTTCCATTCGTATTGCCCAAAAAGAGTGACAAATGCAGTTTTGCACTTGTCATCCTCAGATGTTTGGATTTGCCAAAACCCAGACTTCATGTTAAATTTGGAAAATACAATAGACTTAGTCTATTTATAAGGTCTCTTTTGTTGGGAATAGGATACCGAATCCATTCCAACACTTTATTGAGGGGCTTGTAGTTGATAACCAACCTAGGGGCTCCTCGTTCTAGTTCAGCATTTTTCTGAACATAGAAAGTTGAGCAAGACCAAGGTGACTTACTTTTGCGAATTATGCCTTTGTGTAATAAATCCTTTATTTCACTCTGGCAAAATTCCATTGTTTCTGAGGTCATTTGAATGGGCCGGGCTTTTGTAGGAATCTTCCTTTCATCAAAATCTTTGATGTAGGGAAGACTGACCGTATGTTTTTTCCTATGCCAAAACGCAGTTTAGGGAAGATCATAATAGACTTCATTTATTGAGGGGCTTGTAGTTGATAACCAACCTAGGGGCTCCTCGTTCTAGTTCAGCATTTTTCTGAACATAGAAAGCTGAGCAAGACCAAGGTGACTTACTTTTGCGAATTATGCCTTTGTGTAATAAATCCTTTATTTCACTCTCGCAAAATTCCATTGTTTCTGAGGTCATTTGAATGGGCTGGGCTTTTGTAGGAATCTTCCTTTCATAAAAATCTTTGATGTAGGGAAGACTGACCGTATGTTTTTTCCTATGCCAAAATGCAGTAGGAAGATCAGAATAGACTTCATTCCGAATCCTGCCTTCAAAGAGTTTAATTCTTTGTTAAAGGATCGGTTGAGTTAATTGATCATCAATTCTTTTAGCCTGGATTTCTTCCTGCAGAAAAACAACATGTTGTTGTTTGAAATTAATCAAGTTAATAGTTTTTGAGATCGAATTGCTTTGAAAAGCTTTCAATTGAGTAGAATCAATTTTGTTTAAAAACTTAAACTTAACTGATTCACCTAAAGGATGAGTTGTTACACCTTCATCATCTGTTGTAAAAGGATACAACAAGGCAATGAAAGGTAAGCCTAATATGACCTTATCGAACATATTTCGAACTAAGACAAATGATTATTTGAAACAAACATTGTCTTGACATACATGAGCATTGTTCAGCTCATAACTGATGTGCATCTTACTACCACTGGCAGATCGGAGCACTTATTTGGATTTACTGTAAAACCTGGCTGGAATTAATCCTTCCTGGATACAGCTTAAATCTGCACCTGAATCAACCAAGGCAATAACATTTAATTTGAAGTCATTAATGACAATTGTAACTTTAGAATACCATTTTTTAATTTGGATTCTATCTAAGAGAAGAATGATGTTTTCCTGGAGACGGACCACTTCATCTTCTAGTTGTTTAGGGTTATCGTCGTCGGCTTAGCTATTATGACCACTAGCGGCTGAGTTAGCGGCTGACTTAAGATTTAACTCAATTTTAAGGAGATTAACATCTTGTTCAAGTTCATGATGTCCTTCCTTAAGGCTTTTGAGTTCAGCTTTTACATTTTTAAGTTCAAGTTGCAAATCATTAACTGTGATTTGTTTCTTGGGCTTATTGAATTTTTTAAGAGTTTCACTCATACTTATTTTCGAGGTTTTTGATGTTGAAGCTTCTTCCCGGTGAGTTAAAAGTTTCTTTAACTTTTTTAAGTATTGAGTTTTTAGATCTGGGTCTGCAATTTTACCGATTAACTCAAGGAGAAGTTCCTCGTGTTCTTCAGTTTTTGTTAAGACTTTGATTGTATTACAACAAGTGTCTTGACAACCAAAACTTATATTTTGACATTTTTGTTCATCACCGGAGTGAGAACGATTTGAAGATGAACTTGAAGCTGAATAATCAGATTCAGGTTTACTTGACTCTGTATCCCTAATGTCTAAAACTTATATCAAGTTTTCTTTTTCTTCATTAGAGATTTGGAGTTGTTTGATGGTTTTCTTGGCCGTGCAGTCAGCTGCAAAATGGCCTTTTTTACCACATTTATAACATCCTTCTTTAGATCTTTGTTTAGGTTTGTTGAACCTAGACCTAGACCTAGACTTATGTTGGGGTTTTTTGTAAAACACTTCATTAGATTCAAATCTTCTTTTCTTGAAGCTTTTAAATCTTTTATGAGGTTTTTCAATTTTATGGGTTTTATGTTT
This sequence comes from Betula pendula, assembly GCA_900184695.1. NCBI lineage: Eukaryota > Viridiplantae > Streptophyta > Magnoliopsida > Fagales > Betulaceae > Betula > Betula pendula. The sequence goes on along the minus strand of FXXK01001559.1, from coordinate 26,799 downwards.
TCTGGATGGAGCTACAGGGGGTAGACCATATTGTTCACAAAAGTTTCTCATTTCATATTTAGCTTTACGCTTGTCTTTGTTGGCGGTATTAGATATTTTCATATCAATACACATTTTTAATCCTTCTTTTTGGATTATGCTAACAAGGTTTCCGTAAGTGAAGTTATCATAATCTTTGATATTTTCTTCATTAACTAAAACCTGTTTAATTTTGTGGGCAAAGAGACTTGGCAGACCGTTAATGAATTTTTCTTTCCAAAACGGTTGACTACTATCTTCTCTCATCATGACCCTGGAGATGAATACATCTTTGTACCATCTAAAATACTCATTGTTGGACATCTAAGATTACTGAGTTGATCGTGAATCCTAGAGACCAGTTCGCTTGGAGTGCCAATGAAATGCTCAATAATGGTAAACACAATATAGCATCAGAATTGGCCATTCCAATTGCTACATTGAAGATTGGGATACCATCAGGATCTCTTTTGACAGAGTGTCTAATGGAATCCTTTTGTTCTTGGGAAAGATGTTTTTCCCTCCACTGTAAGAGAGTTTCTATGAATCCTGTGACCAGGAGATCAAGAACCTCAATTTGACTCAACATGTGGTTGTTATTGTAGCTGTTGGCTACCATAGATATGTGGGTAAGTTTGTTGACCATTTCTTGTTCTGATAAACCATCTATATTCCATTCATAGAGTTTATCAGGAGAAACAGCAAACTGAGTTGTGAGATGCCTTTCTTCATATTGAATATCCGGGGGGGTTGGCCTGGGATACCAATTTTTTGTTCGAGCTATGGGTTGGACTCTGGGTTTGTGAATCATGTTCAACTCTAAGTTAGAAAAGGCATTTTCAATTTTTTCAATTTCCGTGTCAGAATTAGATTCCGATGAGGTTTCGATTTCTGAAGACTGGGGAAATGAAACTACTTTGACAGTTTTTGAAGACTCAGCTAGATCCTTAAGCATTTGCTCAATTCTCTGGACTGGCTTCGAATTGTTAACCTGTAATGCATTCCCTAATTTGATTTCGGGTTTGATTAAAGGTTTCTCTATTTTGAGAGGTTTTTTGTCAATTTTTTCTTCAATTTTATCCAATTGTTTACCTATGGTGTGTAGGCATTGGTTGGTAAAATTGTTTTGTTCAAGAATTTTTCTTGTATTATCGTCTGAAGTTAAAGTCTTAAAGGGGGAGGCTTTTACTTCAGTGTCGAGATGTTTAATTACTATGTTTTCCATCGGGGGATGGCTTGATGAAACAACCGTTTTATCTTCTTTTACCCATTTTTGTTTGGTAATTGATCGTGTTAGAAATCAATATTAAATTTATAAACACTCTCAATAGCACGAATCTTTGTAGATAGGTCTATATTGAGGGTATCGATCCGCAGGGATTGTGTGTTGGTTGAATGATAATGGAATCTCTAAAATTGCATCTAACCTAACTCATAAACAAGAATTGTGATGTGTTTTAAAACTAAAAACTAAATGACAAAAAGCTTTAAACTAAGTTACACAAATGGATTTAAAAGTAGTAGGGGAGGTATAGGGAATTGATTTCACTCAACCCTCATACCACAAGCGAACTATATCTAGCATGGATCTCAAACAAAGGTATGGTTTTGAGCGTGTAAAGGTTGTCAACCCTCACAACAACTCATCAAGAAAATACTATCAAAAGAAAATGATAAAGCATCATAGTTTCGCACTAGTCACTCACATAACAACCTACATGTGATTTAACTCGTGTTCCCTAGCATGCAATATAAGTTCTCTCAATAGCCTACACAATATCATGAAATAAGCATAAAATATCATAGGTTTCCACTCCTCTTTCCATCTATTCTATGTTAAGCTAACATAGATTGAGTCGTGGTTCCTAGCATACCCTATCAAACTCACATAACATCATGTAAAAAGCATCATTGCATAGCTTATACTTTCTCAATCAAAGACATCAAAAGCATTGAAATCATTCAAGACTCAAACAATTCCTCATAGACAAAGAACAATTTTTATCTCAAATGGTATAATCATTAAGAACAATCCTTATGCATATACAATCACCATACTATTTATACAAAATCCAAGCTAAAAACAATCAACCCATAGCACTTTGGATCAAGCTACATCAAAACCCTACAATGGATTTAGTTCCTCATGAAGGTTATGGATTTCTTCATTAGGTTGAAGAAAACCATTTTTCAAAGGATTGTAGTGCTATAGGCTGGTTCTACCTACTGTCTAAACAAGAAATACAAGCAAAATAAGTGAAAAACTAAGAAAAACTACACTGAACCGAGCTCCCTGCCTCTGCCGTCAATTTTGGTTATATAGAGAAGAAAGGAGCTTAGATCTTCACAAAAGAAGTTAAAACTACAAAGATCTTCATCCAAATGGTGTAGGACGGTTTTGAGGATGGATTTCGGATCCTACAATTGATTGGCAAGCCGCAATTTCAGACCACAAAATATCTTTGCCGTCATTTGCTGTCACAAAATATCTTCCAGTTCTGGAAGATGCGACGGCGCTCGAGCACCAGGATTGGACGCTCGAGTGTCAAGCTTCTGGCTGGCGCTCGAGCACTGGAATTGGGTGCTCGAGCGCCAAGCTTCTGGCAGCACTTCAACTTCTCATCACTTATCTTCAAGCTTAATGTCTATGATATGATTTGAATTCTCATTAAGACCTGAAAATAAGACAAACACTAAAACACACTAAAATATTAGATAATAATACAAACTAAGGTATAACACATGCGAGTTAAGGGGCTTGAATGTGTAACATTCAACACTTATCACACCCCCAAACTTACATAATGCTAGTCCCTTAGCATTACAAAACTAAAAATAAAATGAAATAAATATAAATAACTACGCTACCTCCTTTGTCGTAGGAAACACGATTGCATTTAGCACACGCAACAAACCTTTTAAACCCCTAGGCATTCCTAGTGGACGAGTGAAGTCTCGTGAGGGTTTAACAGAAATGTTACCCACAAACATTATGCATGATCAAATTATCACAAAGAATACAGCATCACAAAAATAATGGTTCACATGTCAGTGGCAAGCTTAAACTAACAAACTCCATGTTTACAACAACTCAGGATTAGCAAAATATGATTACTTACCGATGGCTAGCTGAGATTTTATATATGTTTCAACTGGTGCAAAGTGAAATCAGCACATAGATATGAGGCTTCAAAATAATTGTCAACATAGATGGCGCAATACCTCAAAATTCACTGAACTACCTTATCAAATGAAACAACCGAGGCATGGTTACTATTTACCGACCTTTTATTATATTTACACAGCTATTAGCTTAAATCTATTAAGCTTCTAGTTGACCCATGTAACGAGTGTTCGGCCAATGACTCCCAAACCAGATGGCTTTAGGGCACTAGATATAGGGACATCCCTAGGGGCTTTATACTCAAGTCAACTAGGCTACAAAGACAAACTAGCTGTTCAATCAAACAGCCTCACCTTTTGATGCGAACAATCAATGCTTAATGAGGCAAGATGTCCGGTTACTTAGTGAAGCTCAAAATATTTACACTGTCATCATCAAATTTATATATATATATATATATATACACATCTTATTGCCTAGGTTATCCATCTAACAAGTCATCCAATTGCATCAGAGGTATTGAAAACAAACATGTTGTCATTAAGGCTCATACCTCACAATCCACGTGCCAATGTGCTCGTGATATGTCAATGTGAAACAAATGAATTCTCAAAAGCCAAAAGTAAGTAAAGAGATTTTGAAATTCTAACTGCATGATCATGTGTTCACTCTCTTAAGCTCACCAATGAAATGTAAATCAAAATTGAAGATCAACAAAATTCTAAGGGATAATATGAACATGTATTTACAAAAGAAATTTTTTTTTACAAATTATGAATAAGTGGCAAATGAACAAGAAAATAAGTGCTTAACTATACCCCCAAACTTAAATCACACATTGTCCCCAATGTGTATATACAATGAATGGCAAAACTGAGGGATAAAGGAAAACCTCATTGGGGAGGTATGGCTCTGTGCATACCCCCAAACTTGAACTTTTACAAACACTTATCCTGAAAACAAAACTAAAAACAAACTAAAAAGCAAGATAATATAAACATAATACAATGAATAAAAGAATTATTAACATGAACCAAGAATCAAAAATTAACTTGAAAAGAAAAAGAATTCTCATATTCCCAAAATAAAACACTTGTCCTCATAGGAAATGGCAAAAACAATACATTGGTGGATAACAAAATAGTGTTCCAAAATCCCAACAATGTAATCCAAAATACAAGTCCAATGCCATAAAAACACAATAAAAATCATGGAGCAGGTGGTGGCGGTGGTAGGCGACTCAAAATCTCCTGAAGTGTCACCCCCATGGTCTGAAATGCATCCTCGGTTCTCTTCTGAAAATTTTCTTGCCACTCGGAGATCCGCTCAAATTGTGCTTGCAGCAGTTCGTACTCTGTCTGTGAAATGGGGACTCTATCCCCCTAACGAACTGATGGCTCTCCTTCAGCCATCTCAACAGCTGCTTTTTCCATTTCTATGTCTTGTGCTGGAGCGGGCACTCTTGGCTTCATGTGAGAGATACTTTTGTGCCACTCTTTCACGGTGAACAGTTGGAATGCATTGGCCACATTGTGCCTGGCCTCAATCTCAAAGCCCTTGTTGATCAGAAGCTTTGTGATTAGGTAAGGGAAAGGCAGCTTTGATTTCTCTCTGATCAGCCTCTTGTCCACATAGTCTTCCCAGCACTTATAAATTTGGCTCCATATAAGCTGTGGTGCTGAGAACTAGTGTTTCTTGTGGAAAGCATAAAGGGCTGTAAAGAAAGGGCTGGTCCTCTGAATCTTGTGTCCCAATGGACACACATTTCTCTTAAGGACTGTGTCTACCAACCACAGTCTCGAAGACAACTTTGCCTTGCTCGTGCAATTCTTCTTCCGATTCTCATAAGCTCCATCACACATATCTTGCACAATCATGTGCAAATCAAATGTCGGAGGCTTAGTGTAGCGTGGAGATGGGCTCTCATGTGGGCAGCCAAGTGCCTCTGCTATGTCTTCAATGGTGATTTGGAACTCATCCCCATCAATGGAGGAAGACAACACTCCAGGTTGGTCCGTATCAAAATTCAAATTTTGGTAAAATAAACGGACAAACTTGGGGTGGTACAGGTTATACACCGGCTGGAGGAGTGGCATGAGATGTCTTTGCTTGAATTGCCTCCTTGCCCACTTGACATCTTCATATTCCCTAAACTCCCCAACAATGTCAAACTTGGTCTCGGGGTCTAGCTCAAAACGTTGCCAAGTCATAGTCAAGAAGGAAGGTCCGGGCATTCGAGTGCCAGATGGAGAAACGGACGGCGCTCGAGCAGAGGATTGCGAAGAACTAGCCATCGGAGGTCTTAGGGGAATTTAAACAAACACCTGCTGTGCCCAACCCAAAAAATACAAAAAGAACAAAAATTGGGGCACTTTAATCGGATAGAAATATGAGAAATAGGATGGGTAAGAGATTTAATGTAAAAAGAATGAAGATTAAAGAGGAAAAAATGAGAAAATGAGAGGATTACCTGGGTTAGGTCAAGGGTGGCGGACTGGTATCAAGCAGAGAGAGAAGAGAAAATAAAGAAATGAGGGGAAGAAGGGATTTTAAAGTAGGTCACGTGACTTGCTAACCCGACGACGCTCGAGCGCCAGGATTGGGCGCTCGAGCGTCAAGCTTCTACTGATGCTCAATATCGGCAATGGGGCTTGCGAGCGTCAGCTTGCAGCTGACGCTCGTGCACTGGCCAGGGGGCTTGCGAGCGTCACTCTTGCTGTTGGCGCTCGAGCGTCAAGTCCCAGGAATTTTTTTTGAAGTGTAAAAATAAAATAATTACAAGTAAAAATAATTATAAAACAAAATAAAGAATGAGAAGAAAATGAACAAAAATAAATATGTACAAATACTAATCCAAATAGATGGGATCTATCAAGTCGATGGATTCCACATCTTCGATATGCTCCGAACCTCAGATGTAGGGTTTCAATCTCTGACCGTTGACCTTGAAAATTTGGCCACTCTTAGGACTTTTTAGCTCGACTGCTCCGTGAGGGGAAACTGATACGACAATGAATGGGCCATCCCATCTCGATCGGAGTTTATCAGGAAATAGGCTAAGTTTAGAATTGTATAGCCATACTTTCTGGTCCAGGACGAAAGTCTTAGGCCGGATGTGCTTATCATGAAATGCTTTAGTTTTATCCTTGTACACCCGTGCACTCTCGTAAGCATCGTTTCGCAGCTCTTCAAGCTCGCTCAATTGTAGCCTCCAGTGGGAACCAGCTGATCTTATATCAAAATTAAAAGTCTTCACGGCCCACCAGGCTTTGTGCTCTAACTCAACAGGGAGATGGCATGCTTTGCCATAGACCAACCGGTATGGCGACATGCCAATTGGTGGCTTAAAAGCTGTACGGTATGCCCAAAGTGCATCATTAAGTCGCAAGGACCAATCCTTGGGATCAGGCCTAACCGTTTTCTCTAGTATCCGCTTAATTTTCCTGTTGGATAATTCTACCTAGCCACTTGTCTGAGGGTGGTAGGGCGTGGCAACCTTATGAGTAACAGAGTATTTAAGGAGTAAGGTTTTCATAAACCTATTACAGAAGTGCTTTCCTCCGTCACTAATGATCGCACGAGGCGTTCCAAAACGACTAAAGATGTTAGATTGAATGAATTTAATAACAACTTTATGGTCGTTGGTTCTGGTAGCCACAACCTCTATCCACTTGGACACATAGTCCACCGCCACTAAAATATACTCGAATCCGAAAGAGGGCGGAAAAGGTCCCATGAAGTCTATCCCCCACACATCAAATATTTCCACTATCAAGTTGGGGTTTAGAGGCATCATGTCCCTTCTGGACAGTGTTCAAAGGTGCTGACATCTATCACACGCCTGACAGAATTGGTTGGCATCCTTGAATAAGGATGGCCAGTAGCATCCATGATAAGTGCTGAATGTTACACATTCAAGCCCCTTAACTCACATATGTTAATCTCTTAGTTTCATTATAATATGATGTTTTGTGTTGTTTTTGTGTTTTTCCCTTATTTTATAGGTTTTGGAAGAAAAGAAGTCAATTTTATCAACTCGGCTCAAACTCATGAACTGTGCAAAGTTGCTGAAAACTGACCTTTGTGCACATATTTGGCCCATAACTCTTAGCTCAAAACCGGATTAAGGCAAGGTCAAGTGCGTTGGAAAGAGGACTCAGAGAGAACAAATCATCAAGCAAAACCTAAAGCAGATAAGGTTCGTTCGACGACTTATCAAGATGGCTCGAGCGACCTTGCGCGGTGAACAGTAACGTCGGCAGACCCGATTTGGAAAACCTAAACCTACTCCAACTCGATTTTGGACTTCCTAGGGTGCACGAATTTGACTAGGGTTGTCCTAAACTCTATAAATTACTCCTAAGTCCTCCAAAACAATTAACAAGCTTGAGGAGAGGAATCAAAGGCTTCAAAGAAGGGTTTTTCTTAGTTCTTTATTTCTTTTAGTTTTTCTTTGTTATTTTCTCATGGGGATGATTTTCATCCAAATTATGTGTAGCTAATACTTTAGTTAGGGCTCGATTGAAGCCCTAATCATGTCTCTTTAAGGTTTCAATTTGTCTTGCTACAATTCATAATTTGATGCTTAACTTGATTATTTCCGGTTTTCTTGAATTCCTCACATGTATGTGTTTGATTATCATATGCTTGTGGTATGGATATGTTATTTAGGTTAATTTGGATGGCTGAGTCCTGGGCCTAATAGAGTAACAAAAGAACCCCATCACAGGTTCTTGGATTAATCAACATGGAAAACCGGAGTAGATACCATGCTCTAGGCTCCATGTGTTTGTCGATCTCCATAGTTTTATGCTTTCTTGAAGAACAACTTAGTAGATGCCATGCTAAATCCTTTGAGAAAGAGAAGAGTTAGAGTAGATGCCATGCCTAACTCGTTGCTTAGGGAGATCAATAGCCTAAGGAGTAGATGCCATGCCCTTAGGTTGGCAAACCTTGAGTATCATGATATGGTTGTAGCATTATGCATATTGTTTACCTTATTTGAGTATGATTAGTGGTGGATATCGAAGCCCTAGCCCTTTTATATTATTATTTCAATTCAATCATTTATTTTGTTCTATTCAACAATATCTTTTTAGGAATTGCTTTTTAAACATAGTTTACCAATCCTCGTGGGAATGATCTCGTATTTGCCGTCTATACTATCGTTTTGATCTTGTGCACTTGCGAGTAAAACGTGCATTTATTCGCCTATTTATTTAAGTGGATATTTGTACCAAACCATTTGCAAGACCTTCGCCGCGGTCTTATTAGCACTAAAATGTCCTCCACAAGCCAATGTGTGGCAAAAAGAGAGGACATTCTGCACTTCGCCTTGAGGTACACAGCGGCGAATGATCTGATCAGCACAATACTTAAAAAGCTCAGGATCCTCCCAAAAATAGGATCGGATCTGCTTGAAGAAGCGGTCTCTTGCTTGCTTCGTCCAATGAAAGGGAATTTTACCTATTGCTAGGTAATTAACGATGTCAGCGTACCATGGCACTTCCTTCTGGGTAATCTCAAACAGCTGCTCATCTGGGAAGGAATCATGAACTGGAATGAGAGAAGACTCGATAGAAATGCGGTAAAGATGGCCAGTAACAACATTATCTCCCTTTTTGTCTTTAATCTCCAAATCGAATTCTTGAAGCAAGAGAATCCACCTAATTAAACGGGGCTTTGTCTCCCGTTTAGCAATCAAATGCCTCAGAGCGGCATGGTCAGAGTAAATCACTACCTTGGACCCTAAAAGATAAGAGCGGAATTTGTCCAAGGCAAAAACAACTGCTAGCAACTCTTTCTCTGTAGTTGTGTAGTTCACTTGAGCATCCATCAGAGTTTTGCTAGCATAATAAATAGCGTGAGGGAGCTTGTCCTCACGCTGTCCCAAAACTGCACCGACAGCGTAGTCGGATGCATCACACATAATCTCAAATGGGAGAGACCAATCAGGGGTCTTCATGATAGGGGCTAAGGATAGAAGTGATCGAAGTGTCTCGAATGCCTTAAGACACGCTTCATCAAAATTAAAGGGAGTCTCCTTGGCAAGAAGATTGCACAAGGGTCTTGAAATCTTACTAAAATCCTTGATGAAGCGGCGATAAAAGCCGACATGTCCGAGAAATGAGCGAATTTGTTTCACCGTAGTAGGTGGTGGAAGTTTTGAAATCAGCTCCACCTTCGCTCTGTCAACCTCAAGTCCTCTCTTGGACACTATGTGCCCCAATTCTATTCCCTCTTGAACCATGAAATGGCTCTTCTCTCAACTCAAAATTAGATTTGTCTCCTTGCATCGTTTAAGAACACGAGAAAGGTTATGGAGACAATCATCAAATGAGGGTCCAAAGACAGAAAAATCGTCCATGAACACCTCCAAAAAGTTTTCCACCATGTCCGAGAAAATAGACATCATGCACCTTTGAAAAGTGGCGGGTGCATTACACAACCCGAAGGGCATGCGTCTATATGCGAAAGTACCAAAGGGACAGGTGAAAGTCGTCTTCTCTTGATCTTGTGGATCAACGGCAACTTGATTGTATCCTGAATATCCATCCAGGAAACAATAGTAACTTTGGACGGCAAGACGATCTAGGATTTGATCAATGAATGACAGTGGGAAATGATCCTTCCTAGTTGATGAATTTAGTTTTCGGTAGTCTATGCAGACACGCCATCCTGTGGTCGTGCGTTGAGGAATTAATTCACCTACCGAGTTTTCAACGACGGTGATACCTGACTTCTTAGGTACCACCTGAATGGGACTTACCCATTTACTGTTTGAGATGGGGAAATGATGCCCACATCCAGCAGTTTTATGACTTCAGCCATGACCACGTTCTTCATGGTGGGATTTAATCGACGTTGCGCCTCGCGAGAGGGCTTAGAGTTATCCTCCAAATGAATGCGATGCATACAAATGGAGGGGTCAATCCCTTTAAGATCCCCAACACTCCAACCAATCGTCTCCTTATATTCTTTCAGAACATCCAATAAACTGCTCTCCTAGTCTTTATGTAAATCTGATGCAATGATGACCGGGAGAGTGTCATTAAGTCCTAAGAAGGCGTACTTGAGTTTTGCAGGAAGCTGTTTTAGCTCAAGTTTCGGTGGGTGGATGAGGGAAGAAACGGGAGGAATGCTTGATGTAAGGGGAAAGTCTATTGCGACTGCAATGTCAAGGAGGGAATTAACCTCGTCAACATATTGCTCCGTGTCGAAGTCCTCGATATCAATATGAGACAGGCATGCCTCCAAAGGGTCATTACTCAAAAAGTAGGGGAGTGAATCTTCTATAGTTTCTTCAATCTGATCCACAAAGAAACACTCCTCCGAATCCGTAGGATGCTGAAAAGCATTGAAGATGTTCAACTTCACCTTCATGTTTTCAAAAGTTACTTCCATCTCCCTGGTCCTGCAATTAATGCATGCATTAGCCGTAGCTAAGAAAGGACGGCCGAGGATGACGGGAATCAATTTGATGGGATCTGGGACAGGCTCTGTATCAAGAACGATGAAGTCTACCGGAAAGTAGAACTTGTCCACTCTGATGATGACATCTTCAATTATCCCACGAGGTTTCTTAACGGATCTATCTGCAAGTTGTAAGACAACTGTCGTGGGTTTCAACTCTCCAAGTCCCAATTGTGTGTAAACCGAGAAGGGCAGCAAATTAACACCTACTCCAAGATCAAGAAGGGCCTTCTCAATTGCATGGTCCCCAATGATACAAGAAATGGTAGGAGCACCTGGGTCCTTGATCTTGGTAGGAACAGTATGTTGAATGAGTGAACTAACCTGCTCGGTCAAGAGAATCTTCTCGGGACTACAAGTCCTCATCCTACGCTTCTGAGTACATAAATCCTTCAAAAACTTGGCGTAGGATGGGATCTGTCGGATGGCATCGATGATGGGGATATTGATTTGAACTTGTTTGAAAATCTCCATCATCTCTTGAAATTTCTCTCCTTGCTTTGCAGCACAAGGAGGCCCTTGAGACGTTCAGGGAATGGAGCTCTAGGCTCAGAAGATGTCTCAAGAGTTGCATGTTCCTTAGGAACATTTGGAGTGTGAATGGGTGGTTTTGGATTTGCAGGGGAATCATTATTCTCTTGGGCTTTTAACTCGACCTTGTTGTCGACCACCCATCCACTCCTCAATGTTGTGACCGCATGGACGTGTCCGTGGGGAACGCTATCAGAAGCGCTTCCATCGACCATGTATTGTCCTTTAGGGTTGGCCACTGGTTGGGAGGGCAGCTTCCCTTCCTTCCTCTGATTAAGCGCATTTGCTAGCTGGCCAACTTGACCTTCCAACTTGGCAATGGATTGGGAATGGGAATTCAGCAACTGAGTATTGGCCTCAAGATTGCCGAGAGCAATCAAAACCTTATCCTCAAAGGCAGAATTCCTAGGAGGAGGAGCTGACTGATATTGATGCTGAAGGGGTCAGTAATTGGAGGACTGATTAAAAGATTGATTAGGAGGCAACGGATGTGCCTGATTATGCAATCCTCCAATGGGTCCTTGATTTCCCGGAGCTGGGGCTCGCCAAGAAAAATTCGGATGATTTCTCCATCCCGGGTTATATGAATTGGAATAAGGATCATTACCCGGTCTGGAAAATGCTGCGTTCACCTGCTCGGGATGAACTTCAGAAAATTGTCCAATGATAGGACAATCTTTCACATGATGCGATGGATTAGAGCAGTATGAACATGCCTCATATGGAGTGGCAATGGGAGCTACAGGCGTAGGAGCAAAACCAGCTGCCATGATTTGGTCAAGCTTCCGAGAGAGAGCATCCACCTTAGAGGTAACCTCAGAAGGATGGCTCACTTCGAAAAGACCTTCATGCTTTTGTTTGGTAGGAGGTGCCCTACGACCGGATGATGCATGGAGTAAAGAATTTTCACCAAGATTTTCAAAAAGAGTCCACGCATCATCTTCGCTCTTTAACATAAATGTGACTCCACACGAGGCATCGACCATTTGCCTATGAGGCTCAGTTAAGCCATCATAAACATTGGACTTGCTGCCATTTAGGGACAGCATGGTGCGGACACTTTCGTAAAAGGTCCTTCATTCTTTACCACGTTTCGTGGAAAGATTCACCATCAATTTGCGAAAAGCCAGTGATGGCTTTCCGTATTTGATTCGTTTTCCCTATTGGAAAGTACTTCTTAAGAAATTCTTGTTGCATTTGAGCCCAAGAAGTAATTGAAGCATTAGGTAAGGAATTAAGCCAATGCTTGGCTTTATCCTTAAGGGAAAACGGAAAGAGGCGCATCCTCAAAGCATCTTCGTTAAAATTTTGCAATCTAAGAGTTGAACATATATCAATGAATTCATCTAGATGCGTGTAAGGATCCTCATTACTAAGTCCATAAAAAGATGGTAGCATTTGAATTGTGCTGGACTTAATCTCATATTGGGTTGTCGTAATGTCTATCAACCGAAGGCATGAAGAGGGTGTATAAGTGGAGGGAACATAATGATCCCTCAATAAAACAGCCATATTCTCTTCAGCCATGTGTTCTACACTAGGTACTCTTAGATCTAAGTTCCTTTCAGCTCTTTGTTGTCTAAGAGTACGCTCTAAATCTATGTCGCACGGAAAGATAGGCAATGATAATGAGCGGCGACCGAACATAAACTAACAATCCTAAATATATACAGCACACAGGTAAAAACAAAAAGAAAAACAAAGTTTAGAAAATACTTGTTTTTGCCTTGGCAGTAGCTTCAGTGCTACTGTCTGATAAGTGGGTGCTCGATCTCCAGGTATTGGCGCTCGAGCACAGGCGGCGCTCGATACCCAAATTTGGGCGCTCGAAAGTCAAGTTCTGCAGAAACAAAAATTATGCAGAAACAGAACAGAAACAGAAAAAGAAACCAAATTTTTTACAGACTCGATTTTATGCAATTTTTGGACTCTAAGGACACAATCTACAGTAATTACAGAATTAAACTAGATGTAACCCTAAAAACTTCATACCAACCTTTTTTTCAAAAACAAAAACAATCCCCGGCAATGGCGCCAAAAATTGATCGTGTTAGAAATCAATATTAAATTTATAAACACTCTCAATAGCACGAATCTTTGTAAATAGGTCTATATTGAGGGTATCGATCCACATGGATTGTGTGTTGGTTGAATGATAATGGAATCTCTAAAATTGCATCTAACCTAACTCATAAACAAGAATTGTGATGTGTTTTAAAACTAAAAACTAAATGACAAAAAGCTTTAAATTAAGTTACACAAATGGATTTAAAAGTAGTAGGGAAGGTATAGGGAATTGATTTCACTCAACCCTCATACCACAAGCGAACTATATCTAGCATGGATCTCAAACAAAGATATGGTTTTGAGCGTGTAAAGGTTGTCAACCCTCACAACAACTCATCAAGAAAATACTATCAAAAGAAAATGATAAAGCATTGGTGTGCTGTCGCAGGCAACCAAAAATAAAACTAATACTCCTAAAAATACCTGTAGTAGTGCAAGTAAGGATCGTTCCCACGGAGAGTATTCAGTCTAGTTTTATGCTATGTGAACAAGAATGGGGGGTTTTGAGTATAACGAAAACAATTTTAAGAAGAACTAAAGAACAATTCAATTTAAAGTATCAAAATCAATCAAGAGAACAAACCTTGGTCGAAGTCAACTTCCACCATCGGAATTTTACAACTGATCATTGATGCAAGCATATGTTAATTCATACTTTGAATATTCACCGTTGGAATTATTATCCTTTCTCTCCTTAGTCGTAGTTAATTAGAAAATAAGCGATCTAATTAACCTTAACTACTAAACAACCCAAGACAAGCGCTAAAGGTTTAATTTAGTAGCCACCTTAAGAATTAGAGAGATCGATGAAGTTAAACAACACAAGCACAAGCAGTTGCATTTAATTTAATCGAGCATTCTTCCTCAGATCTAATAATTTCTGACGCAGCAAATTATTAAATCTGAGTTGCTTCGCAAATTAGAGGGATCAAACAATTATGGATTTGATATCTAATCTAGCAACAGATTGCAACGAATAATAAACTAGTAGATCTCCTAGTAATTAAACGAGACAATCATAAAAATAGGCATAGAAGAATATCCGATACTCAAAGCATAAATTAAATACTAAAATAATTTAGATCTCACAGTTTTATTGATTTCGAGGCTTCCGTTTCCTTCAACCAATGATAAAAGTTTAGCTACGCAGAGCCATAATGAAAACTCAAAGGATCTGTTAGAGAAGAGGGGAGAAAAAGAGTCTTTCTTTAGTTTTTCTGATTCCCCTCTCCTTTATACACGTTTATACTCCTAATTAGAAGCCTACAAGATCTCCTAAAGATATTCTAACTGTTATCCTAAATTAACAATATCCAAATCTGATTAATAAAAGAAAATATTAGAAATAAAATAGAGTCCTAATATAACTAGGAAAGTGGTGTTTCCAGCTGTAATTTTCGTGCATCAAATCTGCTGGTTTCTGCATATTAGAATAGCATGCTAAGGAATGTTCTAGAACGTCAACAGTGCAGGTGCTGCAACTTCCATCCCGATTTCGACCTTGATGCAGCCATTATCTCTCAAAACGCAAAACATGAAAGTTGTAGATCTATTTCTTGGTGTTCCATAGCATCTTCAATCATCTCAATTGGAGCTCGGATGAGAGAGTTATGCCCAGATTACGAAGTGATGTTGAAACTGTCCA